>JAQGAF010005223.1:0-12453 GCA_034687865.1 Kryphioiulus occultus | reverse complement strand
TAATACATTTCCGAGGAGGTTCACGACTACCACTCACCCCAAAAATCTTAATATGTTTCGCCGTTGCTCCGCGGGTCAGGAATTATAAATCTTAGTGACATTTAATTTAAAAGGGGTAGCGGGTGACATAAAAAACCCAACCCTCCATATGCTAGAAAACTTGCCCAAACAAATAATTTATCTTACTCCATCACAAATAACCACATGTATAAATCATGGCTTCCAGAGCTCTCACAAAAGGCCACACTAGACCACTTATCCCACTCTCCGGCCCAACTACCTTCGCGTTTCACAAACAAACTCTGTCTTGAATTATCTCACCAATTGCCTATGAAACGCTTGTATGTAACTGAAAACTCCCAACTGCAAACAAAGAGCCGTATCCCTGGCGGCTTTTCAAATTCCATAATTTCAATAAAGATGATAATAAAAAAGTGTAGTAGGACTGCAGTTTTACTTGCACAAATACTACACATTTACCGCAGTTTTATTACACTTTTACGGAAATTTTACTGCACTTTTACTCCAGTTTTAATTCACTTTTACTCCAGTGTTGTTACTTCACTTTTAGTCCAGTGTTACTTCACTTTTACTGCACTAAACATGCAGTAAAGGTGAAGTAAAAGTGAAATAAAATAAAAAGTGAAGTAAAAACGCAGTAAAACTGAAGTAAAAGTGCATTAAAGGTGAAGTAAAACTGCAGTAAAAGTGAAGTAAACATGCAGTAAACGTGAACTGAAAGTGCAGTAAAAGTGAAGTAAAACTGCAGTAATAGTGCAATAAAACTACAGGGAAACTGAGGTAGTTTTACTTCACTGTTACTGCACTTTCAGTTCACGTTTACTGCAGTTTTACATTTTTCAGTAACGGACTTCGAAAATACTGCAGAAATATCACCAATGGGCTTTCAACTACTTTTTTACTTCAAATCAAAAAAACCGCAGTATATTTGAAGTTACTGCACTTTCCTTCAGAAAACAATAGGAAATTTGAAGATACTGCAAAAAATTGTCTCTTGGGTTCTGATGTTTAAGAGAAAAATGTGAGATAATTCATTATCTGAGGTTTTACATATGGATTTCTTATCACAAAGATTTGCTCTTCCCATCTGACAATCACCATTGTCTGATGGAGTAGGAACTATGTAAGAACTATGGTGACGCATACCAGTACATATATGATTTCATTGAAGCCGATGAAATTATGCTTATTGAAGTAGTTTTGAAAATATCTACGAAATTTCACAAATTTGTCTGCACTGAGGAAAGCCAAACCCACACTTATGTTTAGTGGCAATTTATTAAAATTAAACTGTAACTTCTCGTCATTGGATGTAATTCCTATCAACAAAATTTCAATTGCTAATTTGCAGCGATCATGAGCACTGCACCTGTTCATATTACATACATGTACGTTATCTGAAACCAACATTATGTCGAATCCATTGCGGATTTCGAGGAACCCAAAGTGTTAATTGCACATCTGTGAAATGTTTGCTTAAAGCTTGAATGCTGATTGCAAAACTTAACAGAGTTCGCCCGGCCGTCACATCGTTTAAAACATTCACTTTTGATTTGCACTATGCTTTTCAAATATCTGCTAATACCATCTATCTTAGCTCAAGCAACTGGCTTCGGAATACTGACATTTGGCGATGGATCATCTATCTTCCAAAAGTTGGTGGACAGATTTTATGAAATCCCTAATCTGCTATTGGGTTCTTTGGGGAACATTGCATTTCAACCAGAAACTTTGATGAACGTGGTAAGTCTGCGTTAATTCATTCCATTGCCCCATAGGCTGTATAAAACAGATAAAAAGTCTAAAAAAATTGAAATAAATTGCGTAAACTAAAGTTTAGTGAGAAATTTTCACCAATTGTTTTCAATGTCATGCAGTTTTGCTTTATGTATTTGTTCATGCATGGTTGCAGACGCAGATTATTCGATACAATGGCTACACAGCAGAAGAACATTCAATTGTCACAGAAGACGGATATATCTTAGGTGTGCAAAGAATTCTTCCTAAAAATATTCAATCAGAGGATGGGAAATTGAATCCAGTTTTGTTCATGCACAACTATTTGGGATATTCTGGCAATTTTGTTTCGAACTCACCTGAAAATGCTCCCGGTAAGCTCAGAATGTAGGCTTTTCTAAACTAATTTCTGAAGATTACATGTTGATTGTGAAATAATGTTTCCTAACATGATTTTTAAATGAATGTCAATTAAATTCTAGCATTTTTGTTTGCCAAAGCTGGATTTGATGTTTGGCTCGTCAATCAAAGAGGAACTGAATATAGTCGTGGCCACCTAAATGTAAATAAAGCTGATTACTGGAAATATAGGTAATTTGTTGTCTATATTTCTCTATTTTTTAAATAATACATTGAAAAGATCAGATGCTACACCCTTACAAAAAATACAGGTATACTTTAGTCAATCTCCAGTACCCAGTAGGTGTCAAGGTGTTTTTATGGTGTATTATTGGTATGCTCTAATATGGTGTAATATTGGTTATTGAAAGGTTTCCTTTACAGTATATCCAATGTTTTCGTTGGTTTCCAATAGTTTTCCAAAATGTTGCACATTACTCTGATACCAAAAAAATGGAAACCTACCTACTAATGTGAATATTAGGGACGAATACTTAATCTCAGCTCATTGTTGCTTGCAGTTTGGATGAAGTTGCAGCTTTTGACTTGCCTGCATGTATTGACCACATGTTGAACGTCACCGGACACAAGCAAATACTTTATTTGGGTCATTCTTTGGGCGGTGCTCTACCATTTGCACTTTTGGACACTAGAGCAGAGTACATGACCAAGGTACGATTGCAGTTTTTTTTAAGAATTAATGAGATTTTCACTAGTTATGTTTTCTTAAAAGTAAACGAATTACAAAATATCACCAATGATCAATGCCATGATAAATCAGTTTATGCAGCAATAATGTGTGCGCGAATTGTTATTAACGCGGAAATATAGATGTTGTGATACTCTGAATTTAATTTGTACAAAAGTTTCATTTCGTTATGTTCACTTTTGAACATAACCATGATTTTCATAAAGTAATTGTTTTTTACATGTGTATTTGTAGATAAAAGCAATTTATGCTTTCGCCCCAACGGTATATTTAGTGAATATTTCGGAAACAGTAAAGGCATCTGCACTTGCAGCACCATTATATCAGGTTTGTATCATGCTTGTTGGCAGTAAATAGGGGTTTTTTAATTGTCATTTGTTTAAAAGGATTTTGTTGAACAACTTTGATTTAAAAATACCATTTTTCTGGTATTCTCGTAGGCTCGTCCAATTGAACATACACTTATATCTCAGTAAACATATTGCGCTCAGGTTTATTTACAGTACCGAATTACTATTTACAGAGAATAGCCGACCGATTGGGGGTTCATGAATATCCTAAGTTTCCACCTCAGTTAGCTGGCTATGCTGGACAGTATTTTGATTCCTTTGTTCGACAGTACCTCTTCTCATTTTATGGTGCAGATTATGAACAATGGAATTCGGTAAGTACATAGTTTTAATGAAATTCATTTTAACTTTCAACTTTTTTCGAAGAAGAATGTTAAAAGTTTAGCCATCTGACTAATCCAATTTTTTGATAATTAGTAAAATTTGAGTAAGTTGTTCTGTGGTTTTATCTGTCGAACGTTGATACATGTACTCTTGAAGAATATTTAAAATTGGTGAAGGAAATAAAACATTTATAATCGAAATCATTATGTGGCAATGGAAATTTTGGGAAATTTGTTATCAGCATTATGGGTTTGTATGAAAACTCCTTGGCTTGCTATTTGTGATTTAAAAGATACATGTATTATTTTGATTTAGAGTCGAACAGAAGTTAATTTGGCCCATCTTTATACTTCATCGAGCACATTCGAATATTATCACATAACACAGGTATGTGTCAACTTTAATTTCAACAATATTTACCCATTCTACACATAGTATATTTATATGTATATATTCAAGGTCGCGGCATGTATACTGGGTGATTCAGAATAATGGGGGGAGGTCATTTCATTGCTTATTTTATAAATGTAAATTGAAGTTTAGGATTGATATATAGTTTATGGGCCGTGGGCAATCCAATGGCGAAGTGACTTTTGACCTTAGAATTCATTTTAGAGGTCATTGCATTTTAAAATTCTCAACTGTTGCTCAAACACCCTAAGTCCCACTTTGAAAGTTGTAGAGCATACTTGAATTAGTATAAATCACGTTTCATTTAATTTATTGGAATCGTGTACAAAGCACAAAAAATAACACAAAATGGTGTAAATTTGACCTTGTAGCTTCAAGGACACGCGTCATTTTTTCAGGACAATCTAATTACAAGAAAACATAGGAACATTTGCACGGGCACTACTTACAATCATTGTTCTTTCTAGTGCGGTTAGATTGTCCTGGAAAAATGTCGCGTGTCCATGAAGCTACAATTAAGGTCAAATTTACACCATTTTGTGTTATTTTTTTGTACTTTTTACACGATTCCAAAAAATTAAATGAAACGTGATTTATACTAATTTGTGAAGGCTCTACAACATTCAAATTGGGACTTGGGGTGTTTGAGCAACAGTTTAGAATTTGAAAATGCAATGACCTTTAAAATAAATTCTAAGGTCAAAGGTCACTTGACCATTGGATTGTGCACGGTCCATAAGCTATATATCAATCATCAACTTCAATTTAGATTTATAAAATAAGCAAAGAAGTGACCTTCCCATTATTCTGAATCAACCTGTGTATATATTTATACAGCTAGGGTGTTCTGTTTAGTCATCGAACTATCATCCTATGATAATAGTTCTTGAAGGTAACTTTATGTCAATCACGGGCTATTCGGAAACCATATTTGTCATCACCTTTAATGTCCCGTTTAAGTTCATCCATGTGTCATGAAGGTCACTCATGGAAAAAATATCTAGCTCTCTGTGACTCGTTCAGAAAATTTTGAAACCAACTCAGCGGTTTCTGACATATTTGCAAAATAACAAGGAACTGGCACATGGTTGAAGTCTGGCTCAAGTCTGGAGCTCCGGACTGGAGCTCTCACTTGAAGTCTATAGTGACTAGACCGTTCCCTCGATCTAGCTGCGGCCCGATCGTCGGGTCGGAGCTGCTCTCTCACTCTGTCTGGCCCTGGTGTCACACCTGCGCTGGCCTAAATAACACACCAGGCGGATGGTCTCATCCTTGTAGCGTGAACCCTTCTGGCGTCTCTGACTCATCCCTGCCATGTACCTGGGGTATCTAACGAACTCGGCGTGCACGGAGTGTCAGAGGTCAGGCTGAAGGTAAATATGGGTGGCCGACTGCCGTCTCGCATGCAGTAATGGAAACCAGAAGGCAACTCTTTACACATTGATTAATTTAGTACAAACTTGTTTGCCATTATAAGTAATGAAGGCCTATATGTTTGGTGGTGACACTATCAAATTACCCAAATAAATAGCCTATTTTTGTGTCTACTTACCAAATTGTTTGCAAGGAAGCCTATAGATCCTCTATATGTTGATTAATCAAATGACTAGCAAACTGGTCAACATAAAAAGGTGGTCAACATATAGGATGAGGCATGTACTGACGCGGGGGGTGCCAAATGCCCGTCCAATTTAAAAAAAATGCTTAGGATCATGAATTATATTATTAAAATCGTCATATTACAGCTCATTATTACACTACATTAGTACTGGAATTTTACACCGAAGCACTGTACAGTGTACTTACAAATTTCATTCTGTAACATTAGCAGGCATATCCAGACCAGTAATCTACCTGTTGTGTTTACAACAGCATAAATCACGAATTGGGATTCCAATTCAAAAAGAAATTTCCTATATTTACTAACAGACCCCGTTTATACTGTAGGAGTCTGAGAGTACTTTGTTGAAGTAATTTATGTCTTTCATTGAGTTAATGTGGTGAGTGGCCAGTCAGTTTAAATGTGGTCAACATTCATTTCTGAAAATAACTGGAAAAAACTTAATTCTAAATGGGGACTATTCCAAAATTATTTGGACTACCCAAAGTACAGAAGCCCAATTAACATACCTATAAGACCCATTGTTTCGTTCATTGGTGCCCCCACATATAACCTCTCAAAGTTCCATGTTAATATTCTAACACAAATCACAAACAAAACCAATGCCAGCATAACAAATGGCTTTGATATAGCCAAATTTATAGTCAACAAAAATATTCCAGACTCATTCCATGGTATCATACAATGCCCTTCGCTCTGCACTAATATTCCAACCTCAAAGGTAGACCAAATTATCACACCATTATGGACCAAAATACAGCCTCTAACAAAATTACCCCTTCCAGAATTTTTCACAGGACTGCACCTTTGCTTATCTTCAACATTTTAGGTTCAACGCAGTAGGTTCCCCAATCTCACCAGTTATTGCCAATCTTATCCTACAAGAGTTAGAGGCAACTGTCATCACTCCCTGTGAGACCGAGGGGGCTCGGCTCAACAGAAAAGATGGGAGGAAAGATGCCTTGGCGCAGTGGAAGAACGTGGAGCGAGCTGCGGTTCGCTTACTAGCCTACCGTGTGGAAAGCCGAAGGAAAGAGATTGCCAGATTGCGACACAAAGCAACACTACTTATGGTGCGAAATGTAAGGCAAACATGTACACACAGCGGCAACAAAAGAGAGAAAATGACCATCGTACATCATGCAAGAGTGGAGCATGATACGCGGACGGGTGACGTTTCAAAACACCAACCCGGTGCAATGGTGATAGGCTGACCCGATAACAAGAGGGCGGCGCGATTCCAGTGTTCTAGAATGGCGTGATTCTTGGAACGGCAACGACAGAGGCGCGAGATACGGGCGACGATGTCAGTTCATAGTCGACCCGAAAGAAGCCATACTCGCGAAATTATCCTCATGGACTGAACGTAACGTTTGTTCTCGGCAACACGGAAGGGTCGTTGGCTCGGCGACGATCATTGAACAGCCTGGAACACCCAGGTACGGACGCTCACGTGATGGTGGAAAATCCTCTGTTGACGGCCGTGGAGTAGACTACCCAGTGGGCAGAACGAGCCAACCAAACGGTGGCAAAGGCGACAGTAAGTCTGCGGCAGAAGTTCTGCGACGGAATGCAGGGCGGCATCAACGTGTGAGGTTTCCGAGGTACAGATCTTAAGAACAGCAGTGAAAAACACTGGGAAACTCACACAGAATGCGGTTTAGGTGAGCTTCGGTCCCAGCTATGACGAGGGAGTCACTTTCGGCAGTGTGCAGTCGGAAGGCAGCGACTTGCTGCTGACCGGTTGCGTTGCTCGGATGAAAATCCCGTAGGACAAGTTTTCAGCTGCTTCAGCTGAGTAGACTGATGTTCAGGCCCTGATTGAGGCCACAGATAGGCCAGGATGAGATCACCCTTTGCCTCAGACTAGACACTGGGCAGCGACGGCAGATAAGACAGCAGGTGTGGGTCCAGGAAGAAAAACAGTCAAAAGGCACAAACAGCAAACCTTCCCTTTAGAAGAATGGTTAAAGAGGGCGATGTGGCTAGAAGTCAGGCAGGAAGAATTCAGGGCCTGTGTTGTGTGTGGCAGTAGGCAGCCATGCCAACACATCTTGCCAGTCTCAGGTTCTGGCATGGAGTGAACTCAGGACAATGGCAACAATGGCACTTGCGAAAACTGGCCTAGTGCCAGCAAGTCAGGCCACAGGTCAGTTTAAAACTTGGCCCTGACGTGGGGCAACTAGTCGATGAGTCCACTTGCACCTGGGGGCTGCAGAGCCGCGTGCAGGCCAGGGCCACGAGGGAGCATAGGCGCGTACAGTGGGGGAGCAAAGTCCACTGTGACGCCTAGCTCGAGCAAGCCCAAGGGGCAACCCAAAAGAGCATGAAAAGGAAATTGGCCGGCTGGCTACGGTAAGTGTCACACTGCTGAACACCAACCGCTTGTCTACAAGCGATATGAAGATGATGTGATCACATTTTTCAAAATTTACTAAATTCCTTTCATGATAGGTTAAAATTTACCATCGTATATGAAGACGCCAAATGTCTTCCTTTTTTAAATGTAAAGGTGAAAAGATTAGAAAACGGTGCTATTGAGACCGAATGGTACAAACAACCGACGTACTCTGACCGCCCTGAGTTTATCAAGCGCAATGTGGCAGAGGCACTTTTTCGACAAGCTTGGCTAGTAACAACTAACCAAAAAACCGGGAAAACCTTAACTAATGAAGCTTTTCACACTTCTGAAAAATAATTACACTACGCACTTTCTCAAAAAAAGTTTAGAAACGGAAAAATGCCCCAATAACTCTCCTCCCAATGTAAAAATGCAATGGCTTGGTATTCCATACCAGAGGAACCAAATCAAAATAATATTAATTTCCACACCCAACCCCCAAACAATAACCCTATACCTGTGGCGCCACATCCTGCAATCATCCCCCCCCAAAACAACAACAAAACAAAAATACAACCAGAACCCAGTTCCAACCAAACCCGAATCAAATGCAAAAGTTGAAAATGACACAACAAGTCGTACATTCATAACCTATCCCAAACAATTCCACACACCTGCAGCATTATAACTTGAGAACTAGAAATTCTAGCATTCAAACCTCCCTGAAAAAGACACCCGGTGCTAATAGAGCGCCATAAGTTTGGTGGCGGGAAAATTAAAATTGGCAGGGAAATACTTAAATACACTGGGGTGTCGATACTGATCACAATGGGATAATTACTACCCTAGCCAGTCGAAACAAAGCCTACAATCTGAGAGTATCCTGTGCTCAAGGCAGCAGTAGGCCAAAAAGCAAGATCCTAACCAAGGATGCGGAAAAATGGAAGACATTCACAGAGGTGCTGGAGACAACCAAAAATTCCACATATGATGAATGGAAGGCAGCCATCCTGGTAGCGGAAACTCAGTCTGCAGTATCATCCAATGAAAGACACCCCATAGGAACAAATCGGAAGTGGTTCACCAAAGAGGTCAAGGAAGCTGTGGAGATCAGACAAGAAGCATGCAGGTTACATCGAAGGGCTCTTAAGGCTAGACCCCGAAGCCACCATATTGGCATGGAAAAAGTTCCAAGCTGCAAAACAACATGCGCAGATCATGGTAGCCAGAGCCATAGCAGCCCACAACCGAAGCATGTGGGTGAATATCCATGCAGCAGGAAAAGAAGAGATTTGGAAACCCATCTACCACCATGGAAGGCCTATTAGGGAGCTCTGAACAAGACACAATAGCCAAGTTAAAAGAATATGGGCAACAGTTTGTGGATGCCGATGGAGATGCAACCCATGGTGCCAATAGGCACTGCCACCACAATAGTGAGGAAAACTCAACAGTGGGCTCTCCCCAAACCCTGCCTCCAACAGCAGCACCATTGTCAATCACCTTAGCAGAACTAGAAGTGGCCATAAAGAAGCTCAAGGGAGGAAAGGCCCATGGGCAAGATGGAATACCAAATGAATTCCTGAAGCACCTTGGCCCTTCCTGCAAGATGGACCTTCTACAGATGCTGAACAAGTGTCTCCTAGAGGACATTCCCACTGATTGGTACCGCACCAGAATACAGCTACTTTTTAAAGGGAAGGGCAAAAGCAAATTGGATATAAAGAACTACCGCCCAATTGCCATAGGTAGCTGTGTATATAAGCTGTTTGCGGGCATCATAAAAAACCGACTACAAAAAGAACTCGAAGCTGCTGGTAGACTTTCCGAACTACAGAACGGATTCCGAGCAGGGAGGAGAATAGGGGATAACCTGTTCGTCCTCCTTCAACTTATTGAAATCGCCCATAGAAAGAAGAAAACTCTTTACATGTGCTTCTTGGACATTACCGGAGCATTTGACAACGTGAAGCGAAAAACCCTGTGGAACGAACTACAGAAACTAGGAGCAACCTGGGACACCATAGATGTCATCAAGAAGCTTTACAAAAAAACGCTCTATGACATCAACTGGGAGGGGTACCAGGCAGACGGGATACCAGCATCAAAGGGCGTCCGCCAGGGATGCCCAATGTCCCCGACACTATTCTTGGCGTATATAAACGAACTGGGTACCAGACTAACAGACAGCCAGCTGGGATATGCCATTGGCCAAAACAGGATTCCTGGCCTGATGTTTGCAGATGACATTGTCCTACTGACTGAAGACCCAGGTGAACTCCAAAAACTGTTAGATATCTGCACAGAGTATGGAAGAGATTATGCCCTCTCGTACAGCATGGAGAAATCCAAAGTGATGCTAGCCTGTAAGGAAGATACGGGTGGATGTACCTGGACCCTAGCTGGACAAGTGCTAGAGGTGGTCTCTCAATATGATTATCTGGGAGTCACTATCAATGGCTCAAAAAACCCCTCTAGCATGATGATAACAAAACTGGAGGACAAGAGCCGTAGACTGGTTGGGATCGTTGGCAAGGTTGCCTTCCAATCATACTCCAGATACGAAGTCGTCCGCGGGATCTGGAAGGGGGTTGGTGTCCCTGCCCTGACATATGCTCTAGACATCATGTGCTTACCAAGCAGTCTCATCAACCGTATGGAAGTGCAGCAACGCAGACTAGGCCGTCTAGCCCTGGGGGCAAATAGCTACACAGCAGTGGAAGCCCTCCAGGGGGATATGGGTTGGTCTAGTTTTGCAGCCCGTGATGATGCATGCAAACTCAAATACCTAGGCTGGTTGAATCACTTGGACAAACAAGGACAGCCCGGCAGGGTTTCGAGTACATTAAGGGAAGACAACCGGAACTGAATACAGTTTGGTATAGGAGAACCTAACGACTCCACGATGCATTTCTAAATGACCTTAATTGTAAGATGGTGGGGCTAAAGGCTTGGGATGCCACAGTTGACAAGGCCATGCACCGTGCTGAAACTGCTGTGTGGCACACCTCCATGGAAAGAAAAACAACGCTCTCACTATATAAGCTCAAGGAAGACCTCGAGCATGTGCTCAGGCATTGTCCTGCCTTGGGTCCCTCCCCCATCGCATGGGCGACAATGCCATGCTCACTGAGGTAAAAACACGCCTCCTTCTCTGGGCCAATCTACACCAGGCAGCCCAGCCACAGTAGTGGAGCACCAACAATCTCACTGGCTCATTCTGGAGCCCTCCGTTGGGAAGGAGGATACCAATCTAATCTAATCTGAAACCTCCAGCAGATGGAAAGAGGGAGGAAACCTTCCAGAATTTTCTAGAAGGAAGGTGGAGTTACAGAAAGCCCTCCTTTTGACGTCATGGAATGAACACCAAGACAGGAAACGGCCCTTACCTCCTTCTTCTCTCTCTAACATCAATGCAGGCTGGACCTGGACATGCTGTCCAGCTATCGCCATTTTTCTTTGTTTTGTTCATCTAGAAATTGTAAAGGTAGTTTGCCTAAGATAGTATTAATTTTTGCCATATTAAAATAAATGTAACATTATTAATTTAACTTATCCGAATCTTCTTTGCTATTGAGTATTGGGGATGGCAATTTTCGAAGCCAGGATGGCTTGTATATCTGAAGATATACTTGGATTGAACAAGGCAGCTGAGGTAGAAAAATAAGGTTGAGGAAGCAGTTTCGAAGAACAGTTCTGCTGATAGAAAATTCAAGCGAATTTTCTGCAGCAAATTATAGCAGCACCACTTGAATCTGGGATTGGATTGTGACTTGTAAATTCGAGGTGATATATGTTAATTTTCGGAGTGTTTTAGGGGTTTAATTTAAGTGGCTGGCCAATCGAAATCCAAAATTGGGCAAGGGTGATGAGGAACGATGTCCTCATCTGTGACCTTTTTGAGGAGGACGAAACCTGTTCAAATTTATGTCAATTTCATATTTTTGTGTCCCCCTGAAATTTGCGGTCAGGATGGCAGTGGAGATAGTAAGTCACTGTCTCCCAAGGTTTTTCCCGCCATCCGAGTTTTGAATTCCCCGCGCCCTGTAACTTGGTAGCACCCTGTAATGCGTAATGGGAGCTGCCCCCGGGGTCAGCTGACCCGGGCCGAAAATTTTCGGCCTGGGCGCCATCTTTTTTTATTTTTATTCTGGCTGATGCTGTCGACCGTGCTGGTCACGAAATCATGCAACAAACCTGCAATAAATGTAAGTCAGCCAAAACCTGCATTTTTATTTCAACAAACTAACACTGTTAAGGGGCGACTATTGAAAAATGTAATGTGTTGAGTGTTGACACCCTCCATCGCAGATCAAGTGGAGCCAATAGGTGCGCGCACACTTGTCGGCATCGGCAATCTGCATCGGTAGTCGGCATCATCACCGAAAATAAACCACTGCGCACACTTGTCGGGATTTCTTGCTGGATTTTCCGACGATGACGTCAGTTCTTACCCAGAATGCATCGGTGATAAACAATCGCGTCGTCTGCTATTAAAACAAGCATTTTCTGTCAGCTACGCAATTTCTTTTAAATAAAC
>JAQGAF010005222.1:0-12455 GCA_034687865.1 Kryphioiulus occultus | reverse complement strand
TGATGGATTACACCCCCCCCTGCCACATGGCACATCTGTGCTGACTGCAGGGTACTGAGTTGAATTGAATTGAATTGAAAAAGGCTGAACAACTTTTGCTGGTTTGTAGATCGAAAATAGCGATGAGAAACAGTCACCTGATGAATTTCAGCTAGCTACTAACGATTAAATACCTTTTACCTTCAATAACAAGATATATGCAGATGCAGCAAAATTGTTTTGCTATTGATCAAAACTTCCTGCAAATTTCTCATGACAGTTGTTTATGGATATTTGCATTGTTGGCAAAGCCTTGCCCATTGACATACATCAGAAAATAAGAAAAACATAGCAAAAATATTTATTGAACTTTTACACAAATGTGTGGCATCAGCTAAAAACATCAAATCCATTTGTCAATGTCAATAAACATTTGCAGAAAAGAATGAATTTATGGATATTCGCATTGTTGGCAAAGCCCTGACAAATTCAATGCAAGGCTGAACAACTTTTGCTGGTTTGTAGAGCGAAAATAGGACGCTGAGAAAGAGCCAAAAATGCGGAACATAAAGTTAATTTATTTGACAAGTCAAAAGGTTGGTTTTAATTTGTGATGTGTAGCTATGATGTAGCCTTCGGCAATTGGCTGCAACATGAATGCCATTACCCAAAAAAACGTCATTCCCACCCCTCTTTAAAATCAAAAAAATATTTTCGTCATAAAATACTGGAAAAAAATTATGATAAAAAAAATATTTTAAAGTGGGGTGGGAATGACGTTTTTTGGGTTAGTAAGGGCTTTTTATATACTACTCCGAGGACGTCCTCCAAAAATGGTCCCCTGGATGTCAGTGGTATCATCCCCCCGCCTGGCGGGTAGTTCCAAATCCTGCCAACAGGTGCCGCAACGATCTTTTTTTTCGCCCCGCCCCCCTGGCCGTTTCGGCCACGCCCCCTTTTCTGGAATGTTCCGCCATTTTGGCGGAAGTGACGTGGGCGGCGGAAGTGCTGCCATTGTAAATCTAGCAACCACGAGGTGGCACCATTTTGAAATTTTGAATTTGGCGGGGACTTTATTTTATTTAACTTTTAAGAAAAATTTTTGGTGCAGCCTAGAATCGAACCCATGATAGGTGATAGGTGATAGGTGAAATCACTCCCTACCCATACTAGCCATGAAAGAAAGAAAGAAAGAAAAAAACTTACTGAAAAGGTGCGCGCACACTTGTCCGGATTCGTAATCCGTATCAGCAATACGTAAAATGGATCGGCAAAACGTAGTTTTTTACCAGGGTGCGCACATTTGTACGTAATTACGAATACGTATGCGTCTTCTGCTAGAGGTCACGTGGTGCGCTCACATATATGCGCCCCATATAGGGGTCCGGACATGGGGGTTCGGACCTCCGGTCATTTTTGATTTCATTCACACTCCTTTATTCCCCCTAGTCCCCTCTACCCTTTTCTTTTTGGGTTTCCCGTTCTGACTTAAAATGTCACAAGACTTCCGCCTGCGTTTGCATTTGATTCCGATCATACATTTCCTTCATTGTCTTTATCTTTTTATTTGATCCCCTGTTGTGGGGTAGTTTTGAGACTATCTCCTATTTGATCCCCTGTTCGTTGATTACATTAACGGCTGACGATTATGTGTCACCCTTCTTCTTTGCCCTTTAACATTTTCCTTAATTGGGCAGGCGGCTGTCCATCGTTGCATGGTTGCCTCCCCTCACGTGGATTATTGTTTAATTTCTTTCTTCGCTGCGAGCCTCATTTCTTGCCAGTTTACTGCATCACTAGGGTCTCACGTTTATCATGGCACTTTTTGACATCGCCATCGGTCCACCTGGAAACTGATCACTGTTTGCTCATCACGAGGCGTGTCCTCAGGTGATCTTACAGATCTTCCCCACTCAGCACGGTCAGTGTTTCACCACGGAGTATCTACGGTTATTGTTTTCCCCTGAGAACTTTGATGATTTTGTGTTAAGACTCAATAAATAAGTCAAAAGCATAGCTTGTTTCTCAATATTTTTTTAGGAGATGGAGGCTGAAATAGCCAAAATTTTGCACAATGTGTTTGCCGATATGATTTATCAAGGCGATTCACATGATGATGCAAGTGGTTTTTATAACTAACATGTGCTTTTACAATGGTAAAGTGGAATCCGTCATGCCAGAAATGGTGGAAAAAACGAATTTTGGGGAGATTTTATGCTGATGGATTTCACCAGGCGACCAATACCGTGTACGAGTTCCACGGGTGTTATTAGAGAGTTTGTGCTCCACGTAAAACGTGGACGTGCACGTGAGCTTTCAGACGTACGTCACAACGCACGTTTGACATGCCAACGTAATAATTATTTGCTTGCGCTACACGTGGCCGTGATGCGCGTGGCGCCATCTAGTGGCGATCCTGTGCAACTTACCATGTAGGTGCGCACAAATCACACTATTGGCTAATTTTGTATCCCACAAACTAAAAGGCGTGTATGGGGTTTGGCGCAAATAAATTGTTGTTTTCCGATATTTTCAGACAAGTGTTAATTAACTGAGAAGTAGGAATATTAAGAACGAAGTGACATCAAAATGTGCAGGTAAAAAGGGGTAAAAAGTGGATTTTTTTAATTTGACCAAACGGATTTCAACTTATTTTCTTGGAAATGATTTTTTGACAAGTTATTTTTATGAATTACACAATAAAAACGCCATAGGCAAATTTGTTTAAAAAAATGGAAAAATTATTAAATTTTGATAGTTTTTATGAAATTAAGAGCCTGAATGGATGGGAATTCATTTTCAATTGTCATTTAAGAGGTTGCAATTTGATTTTGAACTTGCAAAAACTGGACAGAGCCATACACGGCAATTTTGTTAATGCAGGGCCAATAAATAAAAGAAATGCATTATGCATCTTCTATTAGCTCTAACAATGGTGCATCTGGATCAAATGGACACATTCGGTTCACCTGTGCCCAGGATGTATTTCTGCTTCGGGAGGTGGTTGCCATGAACCCCTTCGCAAACCCGAAGAAGTGGGATGAAATAGCTACAAATCTGGTAGCATTGATGAGCATCTCGAAGCGGTGTTGCCGAGACCGAACCAACACACTGATAAAAGCGTTCATTAAAGAGGATCAAAAAAACTTGAAGAGAAGTGGTACAGAGGAGGAGATAACTGAAAAAATCTCATTGTTGCAGGTAGATTTCAAATAAGGAGTTTTCCTATGGTAATTTGAACAATGTACAATTTTTTTCTTTATATATTATTATAGGAGGTTGTAGATCTTCAACGAGATGCAGAGGTGGCCAAAAAAAGTATGTCAGACAGCAATCTTGCGGAAGCTCTGAGAGAAACAGCTATTGTTGAACAAATTAGACATGCTGCGCTATCTGGGAAAGGGCGCTCATCATCCTCATGTGAATGTAAGTTTGTGTGTTACTGGTTATTACTCATCTGCAAAATTTTTAAAAATAAATATTAATTGATATTTTCAGCTGAAGATACCATAGAATCTCCACCTTCGTTGAAGAGAGTGAAACGCACTAAAGTCCATGAATATCTCAACGAAAAGCAGAAGCAGGATAACATCATGCGTGAAAACGAGCTTAAAGTACGAGCTGAAGAGCTGGAAATCAATAAAAGAAGGTTATCTCTTGAGGAAAAAAGGATTGAGCTGGACCGGGAGAGGATGGACACAGAGTTCGAGGAACGTCGCAAAGACCGCGATGTGATGGTTAAAATGTTAGAGATGCTCGCAGGTAAACTACCAAAATAAAAATGTAATCGTATTGATTAATAAATACATTTCCATTTCAATACATTTATTGTCTCGGTACTTCATTTTTACATATAACATTAACGATTTAAATACTCAACTAGGGAAGGCGGTTTCAGGTTAAAAAAGCTTGATGTTGTGCTGCCGTACAAACAAGTGTGGCAGTTTGTAAGAAGGGCACCGACAACATAGTATTTTCCAACAGGTTGTAGATATAATTTCAAGTTCTTCTGGAAATCTAGGAAAGCAAATTGCTGGATTATCTTACCGAATCCCCACTCTACGCATTGTCGAACTGTGCTCATTCTTGTGTTACATGTGACTTGCTCTTGTGTAAGTGCAGCACCTTTAAAGGGTGCAAGCAAGAATGGTCTAGCAACATACCCAGGATCCCCGTATACTGAAAATGGAGTGATGTAGTGTTGAAATTGCTCTTCAAGTTGTCCATAGAGACCACTTTCTCGTAGCAGTGCCATATCGTGACGTTTACCCTCCATTGGGCCATACAAGTTACTAATTATGCCATCTGGAGTAACCAAAGATTGGAATTTCAAGCAATGATAACGCTTGTGACCACTAAAAACGTGTTTTTGATGGTATGTTGGTCTGGCAATTTGACGGGCAGTGCCATCAATGAAGCCCCAAACATTTGGCAGAACACCACCTTTTCTTTCAATGGCCTCTGAAAAACTGATGAGATTTGCATCTGTAATCCAGCCCAGGGATGAAAACTTGTCACGGTGTTCCTCGTACAGAAAATCAATCATGAACTTAAAGATCCGTGATAAAGATGTAGCACTGCGGCCAAATTGACGTTGTAGATCACACCATCTGTTCGGGTAACACAAACGGCGCAGTAGTATGCAGAGGGCTTCAATCCCCGTTGATCGAACACCATTATTGCAATGAATTTCATTTGGAATTTTCAATGCAATGCACAACTGTTCAATATCCATTCTGTTGAAACGAAAATTTTCACTTATTTCGGCATCAGAGTATGTATCCAAATTCATCCTAGGGTAAACTTTAGTTTCATCTTCCTCCTCCATGTCTAAAATTAGCATAGCAATGTCTGGATCCATTCCATCTAACAATAACATTTGTTCCTCCTCCTGACAATATAATATTGTGGGTTGTAATATCATTTGTAAGGAACATAGGTAAATGGAAACACAATATAGTTACCCTAGTCAAATGTGCCATTACTCTTGAGATGGCAAGATGAACTTTGAACTGCCACAACATTCTGAAAGTAATTGCATTCATTTGTTAAATAGAGTAATGCCGAAGGACAATGATACATGTATATGATGGACATATGATATGCTCACAGTCAAATACACATACAGTAAACAGCTGGGTTCATGATGAGAAACCGCATGTACTTGTAGGCCTAATGGGAGCAACATTTTAAGAACGTCAATTATTAATTATACCCATTATAAAGGTTTATCTATGAAAGAACCAGTTTTACAAGCTTAATTCTTGATTAAGGCATGTTTTTGGATCCTACTTACATTGCAAGTTCCAATTGACGATGCAACGTGAAAAGCTTCACTTTCACGTTGCAAATTGGCTAAAAACGTGCAAAAATAGTTTTCATGAACGCCGTTGGGTGGCGCTCATGTTTCACACGTCGCTAACGTGCACTGCCACCTCTCCCTTGGCGGACGTGACGACACAGGCGCCACCATCTTGCCGAAACCCACGTGCACGTCCACGTTTTACGTGGAGCGCAAACTCTCTAATAAACGGGAATTTCCCCATTGCTCTGAGCTACTAGCCAGCGACCTTCTGTCGATTACGTCATCATTTGAAAGCAACCGGGAAATTCCCGTTTCCCCTGACCAAAAAGTTGCAATTGTGCTTTAATTTGCTTTCTCCTGACCCAAGAGATAGAAATGCAGCTCAATTAAAGATAGCTATCTCGTTTTAAGTTCCATTTAAAATGATGAATTATATTTTTTTGGTTTGCAGTGTAGGTAAAAATGTGCTCATATTTTGGCCTATTTACATATATGATTTGGCATTTTATACATTTCCCTTTGCAGAAATTAGGTGGTAAGGTAATGGTAAATTCAGTAAAAAAGGTCAACAATAAACTAATGCAATAAACTTATTTAGGATCTTAGCAAAACTTATTCAACTTTGTGTCATCCATATTTTTTTTAAAGTTATGTCACGTTTGCATCGTTTCGGTCGATGTTGTATGGGCGTATAATAGCGTACCATATTCAGTCGTTCTTTATCAATAGTGAGAAATCCGTTGACAGAAAAGGCCACAGAAATTTTGACCCAATTCATGAACAGCATTAGCTAAAAAAAGCGAAAATAACTATCAAACAAAGACATTTGCAATAACAAGGAAGAGGTGATTGAATTATCCTCAACCTCGTCATCACTTTCTTCAGTGAGGTTAACAGCACCAACTAAATAAATAACTCGTTTTAATTCTTGCATCTAAAATTGAATGCAAAATAAAACCATAAAGTTATAAGCTCGCGTGGTTCCGCAAACCTGGAAAACCTGGAAATGTCAGGAAAATTGTAAATGCCGAAAAGGCAGGGAAGAGGAATTTAAAAAAAATAAGCATTGCAATTTACATAGCTATTCATTGGTAACACAGAAGTCAAGGTATGGTTAACGATTCTGTGAAAGGAATTAATGAAGTTGTCAATTTAAAAAAAAATAGCAGTTTCCTTATGAAAATTAGTTTTTTCTCCTGTTCATACATATGTACTAAGCGAAATATAAGTGATTCCTTGCATTCGCATTTGCCATATTCTTGCATTATCACTGGTCAATATGGTCAGGGAAATTTGTGTTAAACCCTGGATAAGTCAGGGAATTTGAAGTTTTCAGCTTTGGGGGAACCCTGGGGGTCAAATTTCATCAAACATTTTTTTTACTGACACCAACAAACGCAAAAGCAATACTTACAGTAACTTACAAACCTTTACACCATAGTAAAACGTGTTATATTTCATAGTTATACAACCTGTTCGATAATAATGCGAAAAAAATGCTATTCGTCATCTTGTTGTATTGATGAGCAATGTAATCGAGTGGGTGTTATTGAACAAGTTTTACAACAGAGTTGAAGACTAATTCGTTCTATAACAATGTTTTGTGATATAGTGGAAAAGCACCTTTACAATTAAATGCCATTGTGTGAATGTTATGCCACTGTGGGATCGTTAATTTAGGCCTACTAAATAAGCCTGAATTACCACAAAATACGCCAAACAGGAAGTAGGCTTCACACTAAGCCTACTATGTTGAAAATGTGTAAAACAGATTATGTGGGGACCTAAAATTGACCTTTGAGGGGTCCCAGGTCCAATTTCCTGTTGGACCAGTGCTTGGGGCCAAAAGGGGGTCAGTGTCCTTAAAAAGACAATGGACTTACCCCAGCATGCACTGCTCCAAAGTAGGTGCGCCTCGAAGGGTGGAGCCTACATGACATCAGAAGGTCACCTGACTGTCGGCCATCTTGGCCTAGAAGAGGCAAATAAAAAGGACTGCAGATGGAAAAAAGAAGACAGACCTCCTGAACCAAGATACAGGCGTCCCCCTGCCCAAACTGCTCTGCAATTTCCCATGCCAGGGAAATTGCCCAGAATTGCCTGAAAAACTCTACAAAAACTTCAACACTTGGAAGTTTGGATTTTACCTGCTGTGCTGTGCTGTCTGGACGTCCCTTGCTGCCTGGAATTGTGACTGAAGCCAGGACCTGGTTCCTGATTCCTGAAAGAAAGAAGCAGAAAGTCTGGACATCAAAAAACAACAAGTGATGAGTACCCATCCTATGCACTTATACAGGGCTTAACTTGTTAGGAGTGTTCTATGAATTTTGTATGTTTTAATCAAGTTTTCAGCTGCCATTCCTTTGGATTTGATATTTTGGATATTTTGGAAGTATGCATTTCTCTATTGCAAATTGTAGCTTACTAGGGCGCGGACTAGCCGCACATGTTTAGTGGTCACCAGGCCAGATCAGTCACCAGGCTGAATAGGAATTTAGTTTCATTTTCAAGGGTTTTCAGGTTTTCCAGAAGTTTTTGCTTTTTGCCGAATTCGTTGATCTGTTTCAATGGAATCAATTTGAAATGTTTTAGAAATTGTTTAGCTCACTTTTATAGTACTTATCATTGAAAAATAAACATCACTTTTCCTAGTATCAAATACTGCCTTACGTAGCAGCGCCTATTTAGTCCCTTATAGTAATGCAGCATTAGTATTCCTGTACCTTAAGTCCTTATAGAGAACCTGGCCACTCCAAATTTTGAGTTAAAATAAATTGTCACGACGCAGTTAGGAGGTGGGACCGACGGCTCTGCACGTCGTCAACCTAACTTTAAACAAAAAATACCCAACCACAAATGGCGCAGTCGACAGGATTGTTTTCTAAATTTTTGAATATTTGAATTTTTGAATATTTTGAATTTTTGTCCAAATTAGAACTTAACGTTAACCGGAAATGATGTTTATTCTAACGTGAAGTGTTTAATTGTGATTTTTGAGTTGGGTGACATTTTATGAGAGAGTGTGGCGAATTATTTTGGAAAAAATTTTTGCTTTTACGATACTTACCAGTTTGAGATCTTGCAATGGCTCCTCCCGAAGCTTCCTTGGTGGTACCTCCTGAAGTTCCTGAAATGGCGAATCCTGAAACTCCCGTAGTGACAAATTCTGACGCTTCCGTAATTGTCCAGGGTTCTCCAATGACCTTTGCCTCCTTGGTCCCCCGATTTTCCTTTATGGGAGAAGATAAAAATATTGAGAGATTCATTGACAGATTTGAAAATGCAATAGCAATTGCCAAATGGACCCCCCAATTAGCTGTTGCTGTACTAGATATGAAGCTTTACGGTACGGCCGAGCAATTTTGGAGACACTATCCCACCTTTAAAGGGAAATCCATTGCAGAAGTGGTAGCAGCCTTAAGGAATCATTTCAAACCTGATAGGTCCATGGTCTTGAAAGTCCAAGCATTCAATCTTCTCAAACAGGGTGTTAACGAAGCGGTTATCCCCTTTGCTAATAGGATCCAGCGAGAGGCCGACGAACTATTCACTGAGTCCCCTACAGATAGAGAGAAGGAACACATAAAGAGCAGGTTTAGCCTAGGATTGCACTTAAAAATTCGGGAACATGTGTTGAGTAAAGAACCTGAGACTTTGGCCGAGGCTATACGTTTGGCCGAGTACTGGGAGCGTACGGGTCCCTCGCTTGTTGATACCGAAGAAGTTCAGGTTCAGTCGGTGAAACCTGTGAAAGAAAAAACAACTTTAGTTGTGGGAAAAAAGTTAGAAAATAAGGCCCAGTTTGAGTCAAATGCGGAAGTGACCGCTCTACGAGGAGAAATCGATGTTTTAATTAAACAAGTAGCTATGTTGAGTAAGAATTTAAGTGCCCCTCCCCCCCGAAACGTACCTGAATCTTCAGCCCAGAATGCACCTGCAAGTGCCAGTGTTGGTCCCCAGGTTGGACAAATTGTCCAGTTTGAGAAAATAGTTGAATCACCTTTCCCTCCTTACCCACCTATGCCCCCGCAAGACCAAATGGATCGACGTGCTCAATGGGCTAACGGTGTTGTCTGTTACATCTGCGGAAAAATTGGACATCGAGCTCCTAATTGCTATTATCGTGATAATCGCTCCCAGAATTTTTCAAACCAAAATAATTATTCCACCCCCACTCCACAATATGGTCGCCAAAATGATTATAGAAACGCCCCCCGTCAAGATTATAATTCTCGAGATGATTTACCTGAACCGTATCAGAGAGATGAATACCAACATCTTGCTCTCAAACCCGCTTACCGCTCTAATGATGCACAGAACAGCTACGGAAATTCCTCCACTCGTCGAGACAGTCAATCCCTCATCTGCTACAACTGTGGGAAGCCCGGTCACTTTGCCCGAGACTGTAGAAGTGCCCTTAATAATTCCAGTCGGCCCCGGCATTTTTTAAACTGAGTCGGCAATCGGGTGTCTTATCCCCCTCCCGAGGAGCCGAAGTACCGACATGGGGTACCGATGAACCTGAAAAAGAAATTGATATCAGAGATTTAATGGAGCGTATTACTTGTTATTGCCCCCAGTTTGAGATTACCGTTGCGAATTCCAAAGCAAAGATGGTGTACGATACTGGAGCCACCGACACATTAATTTGTCCAAATTTTCTAAAGAAATTAAAGAATGAGGAATATCAGCGAGCGACACGCCCCCAAGCTATACCTACGCATACAGTCTCCGGCGAAAAACTTGTATTGAACGAACGTATAGCACTGACACTCACCATAGGGAGGACACGGATGAAGACTACACTGTTTCTAAGTCCTATTCCTTTGCCTGCAGGATTCGATGTATTACTTGGACAAGATTACATCCATGTGCTGGATTTAGTATATAAACCCGGATTACACTGCGTGATGTCAGATCTCTATCCCATTTGCGTCCCAGCATTGCAGCAAACCGTGCAAATGGCCACTGGAAATCTGTTAGGTGTAATTAGAGCCCCCCAAACACTTGCAGAATTACAAGGAATTTCAAATTTAAACTTACCTCCTCGAAATACCACGCCCCTTAACTTCCAGGAGAAGAAGCAACGGCTACCCCCAGAGCGATTGGATCACTACGAGAAAGTAATGACAAGATTAAAATTAGAGCATCTTGAAGGGCCCCTTAAAGCTGAAGTAGAAGAATTAATTTTAGATTTTGAGGAAATTTTTGCACTTAATAAAACTGAATTAACCCCCACGCACATTGCAACGCATACCATCGATTTGACGGACGAAATTCCAGTTTACAAACGGCCGTATAGCCTGCCACGAGCGCATGAAGGCATCCTACAGGAACAAATTAATGAACTTTTAGAAGCAGGAATTATTAAACCCTCCTCCAGTCCTTATGGTGCCCCCTGTATGTTAGTATTACAACCTGACAAAAAACCTCGAGTGGTAATGGATTTTAGAGATGTCAATGTAAAAGTAATTGCGGATCGTTACCCACTCCCTAACATTGAGAAATTGTTAGAAAATATAGGAACAGCTAAGATATTTTCAGTGATTGACTTTGCTAGTTCCTTCTATCAGGTTCCGTTAGCTGAAAGAGATCAACATAAAACGGCATTTTCTACGCCGCACGGTCACTACGAATTCACACGCTCCCCCATGGGCCTTAAAACTTCCCCTAATAATTTTCAGCGGATTCTCGACATTACCTTGGAAGGGTTGATCGGTTTGATTTGTGCAGGCTACATCGATGATATTTTGGTCTTTAGCGATACCGTCCCTCAGCACATCCAGGATCTGCGCTCTATTTTTGAACGATTGAAATTAGCAAAATTAAAAGCCAACCCCGATAAATGCGAGTTATTAAAATTAATCGTACGTTACCTAGGCCATTTAATTTCCGAAGGTGAAGTGAAACCGCTGCATCACAAAACCGAAGCAGTCAAAAATTTCCCGCGGCCGCATAACGTCAAGACGATCCAATCTTTTCTCGGTTTAGCTGGTTACTACAGAAGACACATAAAAGATTTTGCAAAATTAGCCCTCCCTTTGAGCAATTTGACAAAAAAGAAAGTGGATTTTAAGTGGGACGAGAAGTGCGAACGTGGATTCCAGGCGTTGAAAGATAGTTTGACCAGCGAGCCTGTCTTGCGTCTCGTTGATTGGAGCAAACCCTTTTTCCTTACCACCGATGCCAGCAATTATGCGATGGGTGCAGTCCTCGAACAGGAATACGATGGCAAGCGACTCCCCATAGCCTACGCAAGTAAGAAATTAAAACCTTCAGAAACCCGTTACTCCACGACTCAGAAAGAAGCTCTCGCATGCGTATTTGGCGTAGAACATTTTAAATACTACCTAACCGACCACAAGTTTGTATTGATCACCGATCATGCCCCGCTGCGTTATATGATGACAACAAGGCATCATAACGCCATGATCTCGCGCTGGGCACTAAAATTGCAAACGTACGACTTCGAAGTTGTATACAAACCTGGTACGCAAAATCGCGCGGATGCGTTGTCCAGAATTCAATGGGAGTCCGAGGAAGAACCAGAAGTAGAGTCTACCCCGTTTACGTTAGGCAATCTGGAAGAGCGGGATGAAGACCTGCAAACAAGTGCATTTGTTGAACAGTCCCGACAAAATTTATATATGCATCGAAACACTGCTGGAAAGCCTTCTGCTGCAGCCGAGCTCGTATTAGACGAAATGCCCGATTTAATGAATCTCGAAATTATTAAATTAAAACAAGAACAAGATGCCACGTTACGAACCATCAGATCCAATCTTAGAGGTGAAGTTGGCCATGAGTGTGATGAGGAGCTCGAGAAGGGATATTTTCTCAGCTCCGAGGATGTACTTTATCGGCAGGTCACTATGACATGTCCTGGACGTCCTGCGGAAACAACTGAGTTGATTGTAATCCCCGATTCATTGAAGAAACACATACTTTATCACTCCCACGATGCGAAGACAGCCGGACATATGGGTTTTGAAAAAACACTGAAAAGAATAAAGCAAAATTACACATGGAAGGGAATGTACACTGAGGTAGAACAGTATTGTCAGTCTTGTATATCGTGTAACGAAAAGCAAAAACCGAGTCAGAACGCCCCCGTACAACGCATGCCCCCCGTAACCCGCCCGTTCGAACGTTTAGCGCTTGATGTCTTAGG
>JAQGAF010005221.1:0-12460 GCA_034687865.1 Kryphioiulus occultus | reverse complement strand
GCCGCTCAGGAGTGTCAGCTGCGGCTTGGCGAGGACATGATGCTGATGGCGTAAAATAAATTGATTTTGCGCTATTAAGCATCATGTTTTGGTCAAGCTGCATTGATCAGGCAGGATTTTTTGTAGCTTTTACCCAGGCAGGAGTGTGTGTTAATCATTTGGTTTTTCATGTTTGATATTTTGTTATATTTGATAGTCACTTTCTGGCAATTGAAATACAGAATCAGGGCAGTGTTAGGAGTGAATTAATCTTGCAATGTTGTTTTTGTTCCAATATTCGTGAAATCGTGTACAGGAATTGTTGCACTTATTATTTGTGGTGTACCATTACAGATATGCAACTTTGTGTTTGGAGCTGTGTGCATATCATTAATGTATTTTGATTTTCTTAACCTGTGAGAGTTGCTGCTGCAAGCTTCATTTTAATATCGTTTTTTGTCTTTTTCATGCTGCAAATCTCCACGTTTGGAAGATGTCATCCTTCTGAATTCTATAGCAAACGTGTAAGTTTAATGATAAACTATGTAGCTCTTCGATAACGCAACGCTGATCACACATAAATTGAACACTGAGGAAATCTCTATTGAAAACCTGCCATGTGCTCTGAATAACTATAATGACTGCGGACTACCAGTGCAATCTGGTATTAGTCATCCAACTTTCCCAAACAACATAAATAAGACAATACATTATTGATGTTGTCAATAATAGAAAACCCAACATGTAGACAAGAGAGCCAAACTTACATATACTTACTTCCAGTAACAGATGCATGTATATTTCGTGGTCGAGTTGATTGCAGATTTTTGATCTCATTCGTTGTGCCGTACTAAGTCTTCCCTGGATTCACCGATGCTATTAACCTTTTGATGCAAAAGACTAATGTCACGAAGTGCTTAAATACGAAGCTAGGATTGAATTCACTAATTCTAGCAATAGTTACACATTACCACTTTCTTGACTCAAATCTTAGCTATTTCTGGATCCCGGCTTGAGCTTCCAGCTGGCGGATTTCAGCACGTACTAAATTGCAAAAATGAAACGTTACATTTAAATAAACACTCATTTTATTTCATTTTTTTGGATCAATTTCTTGATTTTTTGTCCGAACGAATACATTCGTCTACAATAAGACTACTGAATCTGCCTCGGAAGCAGGAAACCGCTGGCAGGCATCCCCATGGCCCGCACGAATACAAAACGCACGTCCCGGCGTGCATCCGGCCTCTGCATAATCCACGATATAGCTAATACATAAACCATGAAACACCCGAAAAACTCGAAAATTCAAAGCTCCGGCGACCGTGTTCCTCGCGCTCGAGCAACGGCTTTACAACACCGACTTTGCCACAAATTAATGATAAACCATCCAGCCCAGAGCCATTTGGGGAAAACAATTTACCCGCAAATGTGGCACGAATGGGTCACGAGTCCACAAAATGCTTTCTAAAAAACGGGCCAGATACCCATCCGGGCTAAGGGATGGGTTTCCTATAAGAACCTATGGGTCTGGGACATTCCTAGAGAATTGAGGTTTAGCAAGGAGGCTTTGCAGGTCCAAAGTCGCAAGCCTCAAAAATCGCACCATGTTCTCGTAGAATATCGCCCGCTACTCTGAAAAATATCAAAGCTTAATAAAACAAGTGCGCACAATTCATCATAGAGCCCATGCTGGTTCATGCCTAAATACCCTGGCCAGAAATGGCTCACTGTTACATGCATTTGTTTTAAAAAAAATCCTATTTAGACGTGCATAGCTATTATGGGATGTGAAGGGGATCCGCAACATTATTGGTAACCGCAATTTCAGAGCATCCCAATGTTGAAGCAAGTCATAGTTGCAATTTCACCCTGATGTGGAATAATTCATTCACCAGGAAACTGATGTCTCGAAGTGTCAATATAATGTCTCTGAAGTATCAATTTAAAATTAACAAAAATACTGGCACTCGAGATGCATAATATGTTCAAAAGTCAGCAAAGTCAATCCTTGGTTTTAATGCTTCGATTAAACAAAATGATCATCAAACAATTTTGCATCGAGGGTGTTGACATAGTTTTCCTGCCAGATTAACATCTCTGTAAATCTTATGGCGATTGCAAATTTAAATACCAACGACGCTCAACTTTATGCACATTTTCATGTTCAAATATATTGGTTTAATGGTATTGAGATGTATATTTTTTGCCGAAACATCAGTACCTGGTCGGGAGACTTATTCCTCATGTATCAAAAATGCAAGAAAGCACCGCAGATGTATGATGCGGTATCCACGACTTTTGATAAGTACTGGAATAATTGCTGAGGTTTTTACAAAGACTTTTGTTCAAACAGATTTGAGATACAAAATGAGCAACTGGAGGCTACCTCGGTGTTTCTTGGATCTTCATGTATCTGTCTCTGGGGGGTTAAAAACATTCGATAAGCTGAATGGCGGTACAACATCATCAAGATACTAAAGCTATTTTAGCCATCAGCTACTAGGTTTGCGATTCACCATAGCATGCATCCAGTGATGCAAAATTTGGATTTCAGTTAATATTTTGTATCCAATTTATTCACGATTCACTGATTCCCGATGCTGAAAAAGTGTAATTTATGGTATTAATATCTGATGCGAGCTTATCCAAAGACATTTTCATTACTTCATCACTGTGAATGTCAATATTAATAAGTGCATGTTAATGGGAAACCAAGGTGCTAAATTAAGGGCGATATGGCGATATGGCCAGGTTTCATAAACGATTGAATTTATTGCCGGAAAATATTGCTTCGCTAAATGTCGGGGTCATGAGAAGTATTTTTATCAAGCATGATCGGTATGCTGTTACCTGCAGAATTAAATTTTGTTTTAAAGACATTTTTCCCTATTATATATTTTCTGGTGATATATGGGTAAATATGGAAGTAATTCAAAATCACACATATCTTGCAGGGTGACTAGCCAAAGCTTGAACCCAATTTCCCTGACATTTTCAGGTTTTCCAGACACATTTTGCAAAATTTGCAGGTACATTTAATTATCATTATTTTTCAGTATTTTTTCAGAAGGCACAAAATATCAAGTTTTTTGTACTTATATTCAATAGCAATGAATTAATAGTTAAGTTATTAGACTACGTGCATTTAAACAAATTCACAATTAAATGAAACATTTGTCATAATTGAAATAAGTCATTCTTATCAATAAACAGACCAAAATTCTCCACTGGGAAATAAACCAAATTTGCAATAAGTAATCCAAGCTTTAGTATCTTTGTGATAGTAAAATGCATGGTCAATTTGCAAGCATTGATTTCCAAGTGGCTCTAGTCTATAGATAACCACTGGAACCAGAATAAATTGTGTCATAAAATTTTCAGACATGAGGAAAATTTCCCTGACATTTCCAGACCAAATCAATTTCCCTGACATTTCCAGGTTTTCCAGACGCCAGTTTCCAAGCTAGTCAACCTTAAGATTCTTGATTCCACAAATTTCAGTGATAAGAAATATTCTTAGAAGCTTTTTGTTGTTGTGGGCTCAAAATATCCATTTTCCAAGATTTTGCATTGTATTTTACACATTTTTTACTCGCAACATTGGCACGTGTATGGTGAATCGCAATCAAGCATGGCAACTGAGCCTTTCGGTGAAAAATGCACACGAACAAAACAGATTTTGCAGATGGCGGCTTGTTCATCTCCCTGGAACTGTCAAAAGCACGTTGAGACGCCATCGACCGTACTCGGGATTCTCAGATTCTCATCGGGATTCCCTGCTTACCACCATTTTGCGTCGTCGTTGAAAGACGGTGTCAGTAGTGAATAGACCTGAACAAGTCTGCAGCATGGCCGGGAGGCTCAGGGGAGTCTGAGCTGCCCATGGGTCACTACGGTCCAGCGCCAGAGGTGATGCACGAGGCACATCCCGAAGGCCGTACGTGGATCTTTGGAAAAGTCTGTGAAAAAAATTGTCTGGGGGTGCCGCCGGGCAGGTGGGCAGCGCTGTTGTCTCCGCGTTGATATCTCTCCCTTCCGTTCTCCTCTCTCGTGTCGTCCGCTCCCACCTCCGTTAAAAAATTGAACTACCAAAACCATCGCTCACAACGTCTTTGCCCGCTTCATCAATTCTTCGATGAACTTCTGCAAGAAGAAAAAAAATTCCGGGTGAATTTCATGCATTTTGCACTAGGCTTACCAAACTGGAAGAAACAAACAATCCTCCAGCGGTGCTTACTTTCACTTCCTCTGGTGACCGTTTGGCATTGACTAACTTTCCCTGGAATAGCAGAAAAAAATACACTGTTAGTCAGAGGTAATCATGACCAGTGACGAGGCAGAAGTCACTTTGGTTAATTGCTCGTGCAGCCAAGTTAGATCAGATGGAACGTGGATGTTGGAGGAAAAAATGCAATTTATAGCATGGCCCACGAACATTGCAGTGCCATAAAAACACAATTTCAATCAAAACCGCAATCTTGCATTTCTGCAAAGTCGATGGGAAATTTTTTTCCTGGCCAGTTTTCACAGAAAACAGCTAGCCCTGGATTTTAAGGAAACATTTGCTCTTTTGTGGCAATAAAACAGGTTTACAATTCAGTAAAATTACAAGTCAGTAAGTTCACGTGGAAAATCGCCACTTTCTTCTAAACAATGGTTTTCTTTTATGAAAATAAGTTATCCAATCAAGACTTGTTTCTCTGCAATCTTTAGGAAGGATTGCAATGTAGGTTTGGTAATTAAAATATGGTACATGTAGAAGTAAAATCCGTAAAATGCACAAAAGCATATTTTAATTAAATACCGAAGAAAAGAAACATTGTACGGGAAACTTAAATTCTCAAATCCATTTCCCTGACAAGTTTTTAGTCATTTCCATACCATTTTACATGAGCTTTTTTTAACGAATTTTCACGAGTTCTCTGACATTCGCTGATTTTCCAGAAAGTGGGAACCGTGGACTGTAACAATCTGCTTTTTTATACTCGCTAAGATGGTTGTCTTGGCACGAGGCAACTAGTTGAAACAACTTTCCAACCTAAAAGTTAGTTAGAAATTAGCAAATTCATCACGGTTAGGATGAAGTGTGGCCACTGGCATTTGGACTGATGACGTACAGTAAGTTGAATTGCTAGAATGGTTGACAGAAACTAATTTCGCAATTGTCGCACTGGCAACTAGTTGCGACAATCAACTGCAGAAATTGAAACTTAGTTGCCTCGTGAGAAGCTGCCCAAGCAAAGGTAAATGGCTAGTTAATCCCGTTGTATAGCGAAAACATTAGCTTCACGTTCACTGGTCGTGTAATCAACTGAAATGCAAACCCTACATGGTCAGTGTCACTGTCAATACATGTACATGTATTTCGGTTCTGACAGTAAAGTGGCCAAAACTACTGATAATAGACATAAATCACCGAGTGGAACATCCCTCCATCAGTAGTGTGACCCATACGCATTCAGTATTACTGTTGCTATATGTTGAAAGTGACTGTATTATTGACCCAGGCTGTCAAGCCGTACGGAGGTAGAATAATATGATAAATATAGGAAAAATGAAAAAAAAATATAAGAAAAATATAGCAAGAATATATGGAATTTTTTCTGAAGAAATCAGTTAGCTACTGCAGTTTAGAGAATTTCCCACTTCTCTAATTAATTTTGGTGTACAAGTTTTCATACTTTCTCACATCAGATGTTTGTTCACATTTCTTCCAATTCAAATATCTGATTTAATAGTGGTTTTTACAAAAATCAGGCCATAAATGATGGATTTCAGATTTGTTTTTTCTAAAAAAAATTGATGTGTATAAATACTAACGCCATAGGCGAAGTTTAAAAAAAATAAAAAAATAGCCAATATTAGCCAATCGTAGGCAATTTTTTTTAAAACAAAACCAGAAACAATAATTGATGAATTTTACTCAGTATCTACTGTTTGCAGTAAAATATAGGAATATATAGGAATTTCTCTAAAAATATAGGACTATATAGGTATTTCTCTTACAATATAGGACTATATAGGTATTTCTCTTACAATATAGGACTATATAGATATTTCTCTAACAATATAGGACTATATAGGACTACCTCAAAAATATAGGAATCACTTTACAGCCTGTTCCATTCTGATTACTGACAATTATCCGAATTTCTGGATAACTTGCTGTCAGCATGGAAACATTGACAGTAACTCTAACCTGACTCTTCACATCAAACCTATTCAGCACACTGCACATGCTTCGGTGGTGAATTTAAGATCAATATTGAACAACTATATACCTGAAGCCAATTCCTCTTGCCGGCATCACCGCCTTCAATATCCAGAAATTCGTCCAAGTCGAGCTCCACCTCACAGTCATCCTGAAACAGAAAAAAAACCACGATTAGCCCTAGCTTGAAATTAAATCGTCCACATTCCTATGTCCAACAATGCTTGCTCTTCTGGAATCTGGGATTATTTTCAATTCAACATGCTTCAACAAATATGTCGCTAAGTTGACAGTGACATGAAACAAATTAGTCATTTATACTCTTCGTCCCTTGTTTTCTGTTGTGAATTACAGTGAAAATAGCGTTTTATACGACTTGAACTGTCTCAATACATGCTTTCATGTCTCCGAAACGTACATCGGCAAATTTTCTCAAATTCCCGCACATGTACCGGTATCTGCTGCAGAAATTTTCGATTTGTATCTTCCCTCGCAAACAATCGATGATAACTGTCTTATAATGAAGTTCCAACATGGCGGCTTTCGCCCATCTGAAAACGCCTCGCAATGCCATTTGGGTTCAAAGCAGAAAACTAGAACTATGACAGATAATGCAATCAAAGTTCTGTGATAATTTGTTACATGTTGTGATTATCAGTGCCGAATAATAAAGTCGTTCAGAAGGTGGCATCCGAACAGAACTAAAACATGCTTGGTTCAGTCCCTGCTCATTGTAGAACACTTTCTGTAACTTTTCCGCCATTTCCCTGACGTTTTACATGAGATTTCTTGTAAAACAGAAAAATGGTGAGAACTCGGAATTATTTTGATACGAAAAAATCCACAGGTTCAATTCAAAATTCCCTGAGGTTCCCACTCAAATTCTCAAGTCGATTTCCCTGACTTTCTCTGACAACTTTTCGTTCATTTCCCTGACATTTCGCATGAGATTTCTTGTAAAACAAAAAAAAATGGAGGATTTTATCTCAAATTTCTACATGTATATTTATAAAAGATGATGCCTAATCAATTTTCACGATCAAAGATTTCCCTGAGAATTCAGAAAGTGGGAACCCTGACAACTTTTCGGTCATTTTACTGCCGTATAATATTGCCGTAAAAATTCACAGGTTCAATTCAAAATTCCCTGAGTTTTTCAGGTTGAACATAAAATTCCCTGTAGTTATTACTCAAATTCTCAAGTCGATTTTCATGACAACTTTTCGTCAATTCCGTGACATTTCACACGAGTTTTTCTGTAAAACATAGACAAAATGGTTTCATTTTATCTCAAAATTTTATAAGAGATGACGACTAATCAATTGATTGCTGCAAACTATCTCCATTATTATTTCCCTGATATTTTCAGGAATTTTCACGATTAAAGATTTCCCTGACTGTTCAGAGAGTGGGAACCCTGAAATATTTTCATACAGAAAAATTCATAGTTTGAATTCAAAATTCGCTGAGTTTTCACGGATTTCCAGGTTAAACATAAAATTGCCTAAGTTTTCCAGGTTTTCTGGGTTGGTAGTCACCATGTGAAAGACCTGGAGAAAGCAAGCATGGCCCCCTTGGGCAAACGGGGCAGCAAGTGCACCCTGGGGTAAAATTTCGCCAGATGGCGTTCGGTAGAGGGGTTCAAAACTCCATTTGCCACATGTGCCTTCCTAACATACTAAAGTTAGCCACGAGTTCTGGCAATGACGTCATGCCCCAGGCCAAATTGCATATTCAGAAGGGGGCAAACAACAGTGAGTCACTTTCGAAGTAGCAGATGGGAGTCGGCCATGACACAGATTGGAATGAGGCAACGGCAGCCGCTAGATGGCGCCACTGCCATGTTATCAGACGCTTCGCCTGGCTTCTCCAGACGTCTGGAATCTTATCATAATCAGCAAAAAGGTTTTTTCTCCAAGGGACATGGTCGAAAACGACTAAACGAGTTACATGTACATGTACTTGTACTTGATGGGTGGAGACAGCGAACGCGAACCTTTTTTGGTCAATTGCCTAAGAAATTTGCGAACCGAACAGACAACTGAGTTGTTTATGGCGCTGGGTGATTGGACCCTTTCCAGAACCCCAGCGCCATCAATGACGCATTACGCCCACCACAGCACGCTACGACAAAATGGCGCCCAAAGATTCGCTTTATCCGTCACATCATTAGAAGCATGGCAGGGGCAAGGGATAGGTCTACGAACTTAAGTCAGATGTACACGTTTGTTAAAGTCCTTGAAATCCCACTGAAATCCGCTAGTCCTCAACAGCCGACTGAAGTCCCAGTATGGGCGTCAACAAAGTCTCAGTACTGGAGTCAACATAGTCCCAATACTGGCGTAATTGAAGTCCCGCTGGAGTCATTGAAGTCAAACTGGAGTCATTGAAGTCAATTTGAAGTCAGTGAAGTCAATCTGAAGTCACTGAAGTTAATCTGAAGTCACTGAAGTTAATCTGAAGCCAAACTGAAGTCATGAAAGTCCCACTGAAGCTCCGCTAAAGTCCAACGACCCATATTGAAGTGAATGAAGTCCCACTGGAGTCATTGAAATCTCACTGGAGTCATTGAAGTCCCAATGGAGTCATCGAGACCCTAATGAAGTCCTTGAAACCGTAATGCAATCCGTGTCTGAAGTTCCACTGAAGTCATATCTAAGTCTTAATATGGAGTCTGTGACTGGAGTTGCACTAATTAAAGTCATCGATGTCCCACCTTAGTCATTGCTAGTCCTACTAAAGTTATATACTGTAAGTCTGTCGTGAAGCCATATTGAAGTTTGAGCTGAAGTTCGTTAAGTCTCAGCAAATCCGAGCGAGTTAAGCCACGCTCACAGATTAGTTGCGGACTTGGGGACCTTTGCCGGACTTCAGGGACTTCGAGGAGTTCAAGACTGCATGAATTAGGACTCGTTGATTTCTGCGAAGCCAGGAAGACTTTGACGTTCCAGTGAAGTTCAAGTTGAAGTCCAACTGTAGTCACTGCAGTCCTTGAAGTCTTGTAAAACCCCTTAAGTCTGCATTCAGGTGTAAGAGCTCCCTTGATCGTACTTTATAGTTTTTAAAAAAGAGGAACTTTTCAGTAGACCCAGTTCTGCGAATGACTCAAGGTGAGTCAGGCAACACCTTCCGATGCCTAAACAAACAAAGGCGTAACTTTGACCTCATCAGGAGACAGCAGGTTTCCTGGAATCTTCGAAGCGGAAGTGACGCCGACCCCCTCCAGCGCTGACGTCATTGATTGCCCGTCATAAAGCAGTGCTCGCGAGCGGGGATAAAATACGATAAATCCCTCATCAGCCAACAAGCCGCCGCCGATTACACTCTAAACACGTTTTATTCATAATTGACATACAGTAAACGAGTCACAAAACACTCAGATAAATGGTGATCCCATCCCTTGCTGTCGCAATAATGGCAATATTCGGAGCTTGAGGCCGAATTCTTTTAATTACACGTATCGGAAAGCACACGTTATCTGCACCATCTGGAAGGCATATTTGGCAAGTTTATGGCACACAAAAAACAGCGAGCCTAAACAGCTGTGCTGTCAAGCGTATAGAGGACTCAAATTTGCAACGCGTTCATGTTTTTCTCATCGTCATCTGAATGAGCGTACATGTTGACGTCTCACAGAATTTATTGAAGTCCCACTGTGGTCAATGAAGCTCCACTGAAGTCGCTGAAGTCATTGGAGTGTCAACTGAAGTCAATGGAGTGCCAACTGAAAGCTTGAAAGTCCAACTGAAGTCATTGACATGCCAATTAAAATCATTGACGTGCCACCAGAAGTCATGGAAGTTTCACTGAAGCCAATGAAGTCTCAACTGAAGTCATTGAAATGCCATCATTGACTAAAACATTGGAGTGCTAACTGAAATCATTACAGGGACAAGTCATTGAAGCCTGACTGAAGTCATCTAAGTCAGGGGTTAAGTTAGTAAAGTTGCTGCTACTCCGGGTGAAGTCATTGGGCGTGAACTGAAGTCAATGGAGTGCCAACTGAAAGCTTGAAAGTCCTACGCGGATGGGCCACCAGAAGTCATGAAAGTCTCATTGAAGCCATTGAAGTCCCCAACTGAAGTCATTGAAGTATTAACTGAAGCTATTGAAGTGCCACTATTGACTAAAGCCATTGGAGTGCGAATTGAAGTCATTACAGGGCCCAGTCAATTAAGCTCGACTGAAGTCATTGAAACCCTACTTAAGTCGTTGAAACCCTACTGAAGTAGTTGAAGTCGTTGTAGTCATTGAAGCCCGACTGAAGTCGTTGAAGTCTGCGGTTGCTGCTACTCCGGATGAAGTCATTGGGATGTGAACTGAAGTCAATGGAGGTCAAACTGAAAGCTTGAAAGTCCTACTGAAGTCATGGACGTGCCACTTAAAATCATGGAAATGCCACCAGACGTCATGGAAGTCTCATTGAAGTCCCCAACTGATGTCATTGAAATATTAACTGAAGCTATTGAAGCGCCACTATTGACTAAAGCCATTGGAGTGTAAACTGAAGCAAGTTGGACTGAAGTCATTGCAGAACCAAGTCTTTGAAGCCCGACTGAAGTCATTGCAGAGCCAAGTCCTTGAAGCTCGACTGCAGTCATTGAAGCCCGACTAAAGTCGTTGAAGTCATTGAAACCCGACTGAAGTCGTTGAAATCATTGAAACCCGACTGAAGTCGTTGAAGTCATTGAAACCCGACTGAAGTCGTTGAAGTCTTTGAAACCCGGCTGAAGTCGTTGAAGTCATTGAAACCCGACTGAAGTCGTTGAAGTCAATGAAACCCTTCTGAAGTCATTGAAGCCCGACTGAAGTCAATGAAGTCTGGGGTGACTGTTTAAGTTCGTGAAGTCGCTGCTACACTGGGCGAATCTGGCCTCGTTCAGACTTCCCAGACCCCGACTACAATGACTAGGTCTACAGTGATGGGACTTTAATGAGACTTCAGGCAGTTCAGCAAGTATCATTGAAGTCCCATTGGCGTCCTTGAGTTTCCGAAGTCTCATTAAAGTCCCAATTAAGTCCCGCTGTAATCACTGAAAGCTGAGACGTCCGGCCAAGGTATACACAATTCTTAGAGTTGTTAGCCCCCTGGAAATAGGAAATAAATTCGCAGAAACGATTACTAATTCAAACGAACAAGATAAATATCGGCCTCATCTGCATGTACATGTACAACTTTCAAATTGGAACAATGTCTTCAACGATTCCAAGGGATCAGAACTTGATAGATTTTACAATCCTTTTGATTTCCAAGAAATGAACGCCAATATTAAAACGCGGAAATATTTCATCAGGCCTGGAGGGTGAAATTTGCCAACATTTACGATTCTTTTTCAAACAACACATTTGAGCAAGCTGATAAAACCACTTATCGAAACCAGGTTTGCAAATGCTAATATCGCGTGGCTCAATTTCACCGTCCACGCCCCTCCTAAGGGCGAAATACTTTTTTTTCCAAAAAATGATACCAGCACGGGCCAGACGTCCACGCACCCTGGCCAAAATTGGCAATATCAATGAACTGTTAAAAGCGTCCCAGGGTCTGAATCTCGGCCAGGTTCGTTGGCCTTGGTGGCTGGTTCCACTCGCTTGACCACGCACTGGTGACGTCAAAGCGTGGGGCGTGGGCGGACCCTCAGGTGGCGAACCCCGGGTCGAAGTCGTCGTCCTCGACATCCCCAGAAACTGGCGCTGCCAATGAACTTGTCATTTCCATGCAGAAATTCCTTCCCACCAAAGGGTTGCATGGTGTGCTACAGTGGCAGAGAGTGAAAGTTGCCTTCGAGAGAACTTCCAAGACGCGAACTTCAAGAACTTCAACTGACTGGAAAATTCAAGGACTTTAATGGGACTTCATGATGTAATAGTACTGGGCGTCAATGACGTTAGATTTAATAAAAATTCTGTCCTGGGGACATCATAGTCATATATGGTAGAAATTCTATACTGGGGACGTCAATGACGTCATCTATAGTAGAAATTCTGTACTGGGGAAGTCACTGACGTCATAGCAGTCATATATAGCAGAAACTCCTGTCGCCTTCGCTTTTGTGTTACTCGCTACCTGACTATCTTATACTCCTGTGTACATTGTTGCGACAAATAAGTCTCAAATATATCGCACATGTATATATCAAAATAAAATGTATAAAATTCTGCATTGGGACGTCAATGACGTCAAATTCTGTACTGGGGACGTCATAGAAGTCATACATGTACAGTATATAGTAGTAATTCTGTGCTGGGGACGTCTAAGAAGTTATTTAT
>JAQGAF010005220.1:0-12460 GCA_034687865.1 Kryphioiulus occultus | reverse complement strand
CATAAATTGCTGATATTTCTGTCAATCATGCACTCAAGTAAGGTCTGCTGAATAACTGGTAAGTTAATTTTTTATTGTTTTGCGTGTTTTTAAAAAACATAGTATAAAATAAAATGTAACATGAGGATAACATGAGGAATTTAACTCCTTCACCGGCTTAAGGACGACATTGTGCGCCTCAAATATGCATAAGGAATTTTATGCAATTAGGCGAATTATAGAGAGGAATAAATTGTCTACGAAACACATTTCTCCGATTTTTAAATCCGACATTCGGTTTCTGAGAAAAATGAATTTTTACTCGATTCATGCAGGCGAGTCGATTTTTTTTTTGCACGCGAGTGAAGTATCGTTAAAATCGCGATTTTGATTGTTGAGCAACCGCTATAATTGAACGCCCCCCAATTTTTCAGACGTCAACCCAACGCAGAGCGGCACCCGATTGTCATTGGCGGGTCCGAGTGCCAGCATCTGTTTACTCTTGCCGCGAGGCATTGTGGGTCGCGTCACGTGCCTCGCTGACGTCACGCGCGATTAACATAATCTATTCTCGAAAGGGAAGCCTAGTCGTCGTTGTGTCGCCATTTTGGGAAAAATTTGAGTGGCTCGGAAAAAGAGATCGGGCCATCCGTCGCAATCCGCCGCCATCCGTCCCAACCGCAGTCGAACGAGGTCACACTCATTTACCGCGAACATCAGCCCACCGAACGGACCGAGGTAAGCGTACGACATTTCCAGGCGAGAGCCCGAATTTTCGCCTTTTTCGCGACCCTAGGTGCAAGAGGGGTACGGTAGGACTGATCCTGGCTGCCTAGGCTGACCTTAGCAATTGCGACGCGAACAATGGGGGCCATCCTAGCCCTTCTCATTCTCGTTTTCGCTTTTTCTGACGGGGAAAACGTCCGATCGGGGTTACGAAAACAGAAACGGACGGGCGGGAGAACGGGGAAAGTGGCGAAAATCGCCAAAATTACGCCATCGAAATGGAACGCCAGAACAGAAGGGAATCGAGCGTTCCATTTTTTCATCCGCCATTTTTGATGTTTTGGCACCCGAAAAACGTCCAGTTTCGCAACTCTGTTTGCACCAGGGTCGCGGGTCACGTTCCCTCGCAATCCTAAACCCGGGTTTTACGGGCTGAAAGCGACTCCGACGACCCGAGACAACCGTTGGCGTTTCAAAGCCTCGGGTTGAACAACCGCCACTGACACTAGCTTGACGTTGGGTATACTGGCCTTTGCCATTGTTGGGGGTCATCGAAATGCCAAAAATACGATTTTTCGAGGACCCTGATCGAGCCCGAATGCACCTCGAAGGCACTGGAAATTGGCATTTGGTTCGTCGAGGCGGCTTTTTTGACAGGTGCTGGTTGTGGCCAGCTAGCAGGGTGCGTTGAACTTGGGGGTCAGCCATTACCTGCTCTGTGGCTGTTTTGAGCTGGCAAGGGGGATCATTAGGGGACCCTACACGGACATTATTACTGTCAGTATCGACAAATACAGACAGTGATACTGATCGTGTAAGGGCACTACTGATGTATTGACGTTCGATAATGACGATTATCCGAATTTTCGGATAACTACTGTCAGTATGAAGAAATTGACAATAATACTGACAGTGTAACGGCGTTCGTCAGTAACTCTGTCAGTATTGCGCCAGCAGCCATGGATGGCGGACGTGCCACATACGTTGACTTTCGTCGAAGAAATTCGTACTGAACACATTTTCCGCTGTTTTTCTCGGTCATCATCGAACCATTTGCGAGCGAGTGTTGAAATTATCGCTAAATAAACCTCGTAAGTCTCCAAATAGACTTTTGCCTTTCATTTCGATCCGTGGTACGTTAGAACCTAACTCGGCGAAGTTCATGATGATACTGAGCTTTTTACTGACAGTAAAATATTGACCATTTAGGGTCGCCAAAATATTGACGCATACTGTCATTTCTACTGATTCTAAGTGACTGACAGTATTACTAACAGTGTAGGGACCTCTATAGCAGAAAACTTGAAAATTAGGAAATTTAGCATCGAAAATTTGAAATGCCTCGTCTGTTTACTCAGATGCGGTGCTGCTCAGTAGCACCCTTGACATCATGAGTGCTGTGGCCCAATAAACTGACATGAAAACCAGGGTTGAGCTAAAAAATACACTGATAGAGCTAACCTGGATCATTCGTTCCCCAAACCTTGCTAGAGCTTTTGTTGCTGTTTCAAGCAACGCGAGTTAGCAGAGCTACCTCGAAATTCTTGACGACTAAAAGCTGGCATTGAAAGACAGTCGCTTTTACTGAAAACACGCCGAAGCTAATTCTATAACGTGGTAATCTCGTTTTCCATAGATACACAGGAACATATCATTGCGGATTATGTCACTATCTAGGTTGTAAATTTTAGTTCGGTATGTCCGCAGTTGTTTCCCACTCGGCAATGGAAAATGTGATTTGATTCAATTTATCACACCCACAGTCAGCACCTGGGGTGTCATGTGGTGGGGGTTTGGTTTACCAGAGTACAAAAAGTTCATTACGTAACATAAAATAACCTAAAATAATTGGATGGGAAAGAAAAGCATCAAAAATGGGGGTGAAAAAAACGTTTGTTAATCATTTTGTTTTTGCTTTGGTGTGTCTGAAGCCTTTGGTTTTCAGATACTTTCCCCCTCGCAAACAGCTTCGACTCCATTGATTTCATTTGCACTGCTCTGGCATCGATGGATAAAAAGTGAAGATTTTTGCCAGGGAATTTTGAAAGAAATTTTGCCCCAGACGCTTTCTATTTTAAAAACTTCAAGGTTCTTACTACTTGTGATGATTCTGCCAAATTAAAAAGTGAAGAATTCAATTGAATTAAGGAGCGTATGTGCAAAGGCTGGTATATATTAGTGATATTCGAGCTTTTGCATTTTATACTCCTTGAATATTTGCTACGCGAAATTTTAAATCTCTTTCGCGTTAAATTTCTATGGAATTCTTTAAGGTTAGTAGGCGACTTGGTATTCTCGTCAACCAGAGTGGGAAGGAGCTGGCAGAATGGAGGGAACTATTTCCTAGCTAACGTTTTTTAACTGAACTCTGACCTACCTGAATAATACCAAGCTGATGTTGAGCTTCTGAGGCAATGAGATTTATAGGTATGACAGTTTCATGATCAAAATTTGGCCCACTCGCTGCTGTGGTCATAAAATGGTATTCAAGGCAGTTTTGACAATGTTAAAAGCATGTGGGTTCGCAGGAAAAATAATGCGCTCGCCGCTCAATTTAGTTTCGGCTCAAGATTGTGGAGCACTATGCCTACGAGTATGGGCGTTGTGCAATTCCCCTCCTCCTCCCAAGTAAGTGACAATGATAACATTGTTTTTGAAACGAGTGCAGCCGCTGAGGGCTGAAGGTTTATCAGTGAGTCCGCAGGGTGTCGTGAGCCGTTGACTTTCACTGTTTGGGATTGCCGGTTTTGGCCTCAATCGTGTCAGGTTATTCGGCCGCCCTGGCCTCATTTGCCAAAGCTGGGAATTATTAACTTTCTTTTGCCTTCAATATCCTTTTCGTCGAACTGCCAAATGATGGTTTTACATTTGTTTGAGCATTTGATGCCATGATGACTATTTGATCACCCACTTGACTGATGGCTGTTCGTAACGCAAGGAGTGTGTCAGAGTTACTGTTACAATAGCCCACCAATAAGTGTTGGTATGCAATGTTGTGAAGTAGCTATGTTGGCCACTACGTATGTGGTTTTGGCCATCGCTAGATCAGATTCCTGGTTTGAAAAGTGTTTTAATTACATGTAATGCGATAAGAGTAGAAAGCGTTTCACAATCTTGTATTTTTTTTCTATTCTCTGCTTTCAGTGACTGCGGACCGTTCCTAGGGTAGCGTGAAGCAGAAACTCAATGATTACTCCTGGCCAGCATGTCCACATTTTCGGGGATAGCTTCAAAGGGGGAGAAAGGAAAACCCAAGTTTTCGTCGTTAAATATAAATGATCTGTACCGCGGAAAGACTATAGAAACTCCCAAAACCACAGGTTTGTAGTCGTTGCAATTTGTTTCCATCCTATTTCTCTGATTGGTGGCCAGCTTGGTTGGACGTTTTTCACCTGATGTGGTCATTATCAGTAGAAACATCAAAATCCCAGTCTCTCGAATCTACTCCTGCATGCATTAGCCATTTGATCATTCACCAAAACATTACCACGTTTTTTTAGTAATGTATCCCACAGCCTGGTGAATTTATTGTTTCAGTGAGAAATGTTAGAAAAAACCTGACTGGAAAAATGTATGCCGAGGTGAAATTTGACACGTTAGAGCTCTAATTAGTTCTCGATTTAATTTCCAATGAAAGGAAAATTTTAAGAGTGAAAATGTTGTTTCAAAAATAAAAAAAAACCTTTTGTAGTGATGTGGATTTGTTTGTTTTTTTTGTTAAAATTTAAAACTTTAATCCATCATTAAAAACTGCTAGTATTCTGCATATCATTAGTCTTATTAAGGGAAATTACCTAGTTAAAAATTCACCATAATTTATAAAAGTGCCCGGAAAAAATGCCATGTGTAATAGTTGAGGCGAACGACGTTAATGTTCAGGAAATCATTTCCATAAAAAAAATAACTGCGCCTATTTAAATCCAATTTGGGGATAATCTAGAGTCCCCCGAATATGTTTGTACGTCAACGGATTATGCTTCTGAAGACATAGTTAACGAAGAAATTTGTCGTTTACTGAACATAAATAGGCCAAACAAACCAGACTGATAGTAAAGCAGGGTTCCTACCCACCTGGGAATGTCAGGGAAGAGAAAAATTGTTAGGGAAAGTCAGGGAACTTTGATGGGTTTGTCAGGGAGAGTCAGGGAAATTAATTTGAGAGTTTGTATATGAACCATGTAAACATGTACAATCTTGACTGGTCACCACTTAAGCTGTCTATTGGTTAAAAACGCTAGAACTTCCCGATTTCTTCCATAGTCGCTCAGAAACATGGCCTGCAAAGTTTGGGTAAAGTGGCGACGGTCCGCCGCATGCCTCCGCCAGCGAACCTTCCGAGTCTAAAGAGTGAAAACAGTGGCAACGACCCCAACATCAGCTTAGTTCCTACCGGAGGCACAGGATGGGGGAGCAGCAGCAGCGGCGCCGCCAGCGGCAACAAAGACAAAAACAGCGCGGCGACAGACAATGGCCAACAAGCATCGCTGCCATCGCAGCCATCGTCATCGCAGCAGCAACCACAGCCACAGGGACACAATACGCAGAAGGTGAGTGGCTAACGGAGGACGACGAGTCGTCTTTGCCAGATCGGCTATTGCTTTATAATAACTTTTATCACCTCGTGTCGTTCACCCATTTAGCCAACAAATACTGGAACAAATCCGCCCCCGGTGGCTGCCTCTGCCGGTGCTGCTGCCGTGGCAGCTGCGGCTGCAGCGGCGGCGGCGGCTGCCAGCAAGTCGTGGAGCAGCGTAACTTCAAGCCACGTGGATGGTGGTCAAGGCACGACCTTCTTGGGCCATCAGTCGCCGTTTTTTCTTCAGGAGTTCCCGAAGCTAGCTGGTGGCGATGTGCCAGCGGAAGGCAGCCCCAAACAAGTCGCGGAAGTGCAGTATGGGCCTGGTCCGAGTCTCAGACCGCAGAGTAAGTAGTGACCTTTTTCTTAATGAACTTTATTGGTATTTTATATTTTTAAAAATTGTGTGATTGTTTTCTCTTACCTAAATACGTTGTGCCGTATCGAGGATCCCATTTGCAAAATTATCCTCTTGACCATTTGTCGGCTCATCCTTCAAAATGCCACTTTTCACAATAGTTCAACTTTGTTAAAACCATATGCTCTAACTGGATGTAAGATTACAGGGTTCCCACTTTCTGGAAAGTCAGGGAATGTCAGGAAATTGTCGGTTCATCCTTCAAAATGCCACTTTTCACGCTGGTTTAACTTTTAAGGCCATTCCATCCCTGGATGTAAGATTAAAGGGTTCCCACTTTCTGGAAAGTCAGGGAATGTCAGGAAATTGAAAAGACCGGGATAAGTCAGGAGTACATTTTACGTAGCAAATTATTACTCGAAACAAAAAATAAGAGATGATGTGATACAAATTTATAATGAAATTTTAAATTTAAAAACACATCAGAAGCATGATGTTTCTTTATGAAGAGTTGTTCTCTATGTTCCTGTTTATGTGGGCATACTGTATAATAAGCAAAATAGCATTCCTAAAATATACGTGTGTTTGCATCTTGAATGATTAGGGTGATCAGAAAAATTGGTCTTAAAACCTGGAAAAATCAGGAAAGTTGAAAATTTCATCTCTGGGGGATCCTGGATTATATTTGTCAAATAGTATGACGTAGCTAATTATTTTTTTATAACAAAAAATAAGAGTTGGCCATAAATTTTGTGATAGAAATTTATAATGAAATTTTAAATTGAAAAAAAACACATCAGAAACACGTTTCTTTACTAAGAATTGCTCTATATGTTCCTGTTTATGTGGGCGTTCTGTATAATAAGCAAAATAACATTCCTTAAATTTGCATATATGTGTGTGTTTGCATCTTCAATGGTCAGGGAAATTTGTCTTAAAACCTGGAAAAGTCAGGGAAGTTGAAAATTTCATCTCTGGGTTATCCTAGATTAGATTTTTTGTCAAATAGTATGACGTAGCAAATTATTATTTATAACAAAAAATAAGAGATGGCCATAGATTTTAAGATAGAAATTTATAAAGATATTTTAAATTGAAAAAAAAACCATCAGAAACATGTTTCTTTTTTTTGGTCAAATTGATAACATTGGTAAAATTGACTATGCTCAGGGCCTGGAAAAGCCTGGGAAGTTGAAAATTTCATCGCTGGGGGATCCTAGATTCGATTTTTGGCAAATAGTTTGAACATAATTAGATTTATTCACTTTGTTGATTTATGAAGCTTGATCGACAAGATTTTGGTTCGTGAGAACATGATGAACAAGATCGCTCCAGTGTCTATGGAAGTGTTGCCTTGCTGACTGTCGTTTTCCTCTTTTTATTTTTGCAGGCGAAGGCAGCTGGAGCCAGGGCGGTGGGCGCGGAGTGATGCTGCAGCCGGCATCGTCCGCCTGCCAGCCGGGACCTGGCATCCCGATGGGTGGCAGTGGCGCGATCAATGGTCAGCAGGGCCCGCCGCAGCCGCAATCAGATCCTGCAACGAAAGCCGGGCAGCCCTCGGCCGCCCAGGGTTCGCTACCAGTGCCTGGGGGCCTGGCAGGCCACGGCGGACAGTTGATGTCCGGACCAGGTGCGCCTGGCCATGGAATAAGCGGAGGAGGGCCCCTTGGACCGCCTGGAGTCCCCCCTCAAATGCCCCAGTTTAGGAGCATGATGCCACCTTACGTAAGACTAATGCTTTCGAAAGCCAGCCAGTGAACCGGTCGATACCGAAGTCTAACCTGAAACCGTTTTCCTCTCCCGCTCAGATGGTTGGCCGCAATTTTCCCGGTGGATATCCGCAGAATTATCCTGGAATGCAGGGCCCACCCCGGCCCCCGTACTCCTACCAGGAGGGGAGGTGAGCATCCCGATTGTCTTAGCTATTGCAGACTGTCAAGTGATTAATATATTTTTGGAAAATTCCTATTTATTCCTATATTTTACTGCAAACTGCTATGACAAAGAAAAATATAGCAGATACTGGCTGAAATTCATCATATGACATCTGGTTTTATTTGAAAAACATTGCCTATATCATTCTGTTGATTATTAATATTTCAAAAGAATTATGGCTAGTTTTTTTTTAAAAAAAAAAAAGCTTAGCCTGTGGCATTGTCTTAAATGTTAGGTTTTACACACATACAATTTTTCTGGAAAAGAAATCTGAAATCCATCATTTGTGGCCTTTTTTTTTGTAAGAAGTGCTTTTTAAAAGCATCCTCTATTGCAGGGCTCAAACTGTCAGGAAAATGTTGACATTTTGACCATTAAGTTAGGGAAATTCATAATGTCTGGAAATTTGTTGTGGCACAACTATTTTGATTGGTATAAGTATCTCATGTAGAGCATTAGAAGAGCTGTATTTGTGATCGACATTTTCTAAAAAATTTGCCTACGGCGTTTTCATTATCATTAATTTTCCTTATGGAAAATTCACTTAAAATGCATTATTTTTGTTTCAAAAATTTCGCCTATAACGTTTCCGCCATTGTGAATAATTTATCAATATTTTAAAGAAGCCCTCAGAAATGCAGTGTTTGAGATCTAGTGGTTTCAACAACTGGAAAACCTGGAAAGGGCAGGGAAATTCAATTGAAGAAGGCTAGTCCTCGTGTCAGAAAAATACAAAAAATATAGTTAAATGTAGTGTTGCGGATAGTTAATTTTAATTACACGGGACATTTTTTATTTAAAAAGTTGGGGAAATTAATCAGATTTGGTGTGGGAAAGTCAGGGAAATTGAGTGGCAAATTTTGCTATGGACAATATATTGTTTGTCTCACATGGAGTTTTTTATGGAAAGGCAAGGCAGGCCTTCTTTGATCTCTGCTATGATGATGAAAACCGAAATAATCTGTCAATCCGATGAAACATTCTTTGATTATGACGCGTGTCTGAGCAGAGCGAGAGGGAGGTCGTGGTTTTTCTGAAATGAGAATCCTAAATTAATGTTAAATCTGTCACTTTTTCCTATATTTTTTTTTCGTTTTTCCGGATTTCCTATACAATTCGACCTCTGTACTGCTTAACAGCCTGTTATATTATTGTTGTTGCTCGCTCGGCTATAACCATTTTCTGAATCAAATTTTCTTACGCTTCAATTTGTTCGATACAGATACAGATCTCCGATGAGACAAGTGAACGATGAGGAAGGGTATACGAGACCCCAAGCCATCATCAGCGAAGCAGATCTCAAAGGCTTCGACGAAATAATGCAGAGCGACTGCCATGACGGATGGGCGTCTGCGCAACCAGAAGTCGACTATAGCGCCAAGCTAATCTTTAGCGATGACGAGGAAACTACTCCGTCACGAAAAAAAGATTTCAGGCGAGTGTTTTTCTCAGTTTTTCTGACAGTCTTGCGTTAGACGTTCTGCATTTACAAAACCTACGTCTTTTCGATTTCTTTCTTCGAGCAGAGAGGAGGAACCTAGCATACGAAACAGAGACCCAAGAAACCAAGAACCGTTGAAACCCGACCGTGACAGAAACAAGAACGAGAGGAACAGGGACCCGGACAGAGACAGCGATCGACGGGAAAATTACGATCGTAATAGGGTGAGACATTTTAAATTCTGATTGTGACGAAAGTGCCTACATTAGTTACGAATCGAAAACCGCATGATAGTAGAACCAGCGCTGGTGCCTTCTGATCTGTGCTGGTGGGAAATACAACATGCTAAATGAAAGTTGCAAATCCACGAATGAATGCTTCACGATCAGCTTTCGTTGCGAAGTTGTCGGATTTGCGAGACAGTAATACTGGAATATGCTGGAAGTCGTTTTTCATACTGGAATATACTGGAAATTTTTCAAATTTATTTTTCTGAAAAATGCTCTAAAAATTCTTCCCCATGACACCCTGGACACAATTAACTTCTAAATGATCCCAGTGTGGTACGTAGCCTATGGAAATAGTTCGTTGGCTCCTACAGGCTAAAATCATGTGGGTCTGGTTTAAAAAATGCATGATTTGATATTAAGTTTCTTTAAAAATTTCACCTTTGGTTCTGTTAAATTATTAATTCAACTAAACAAATTAACGGAAATCTGGGTAAAGCCAATCATGCGGGTCTAGTTTTTAAAAAATGTAAATTTTTAATTAAGTTATTCTAAAAATTTCGCCTGTGGCGTTTTGAATTATTAATCTCAATTTTTGTGGAGATCTGTGTAAAACCAATTGTTCGGGACTATTTTTTTTTTAAAAATTCGCCTACAGGCGTTTTTGTTTATTAATATTAGGTCTGTTACTAAATTTTTCACGCCTTGATCTCGAAAAATGTTGTATTTGCCCCTGGTGAGCATATAATTGACAAAAAAATTTCATTGAACTAAAAAAAGTTTTTATACTGAAAAAATACTGGAAAAATGAAATTACAGTTCAGTAGACCCCCTGCTATGTCGATTGTAATTGAAATGGTTGGCATGTTTGCGACTGAGAAAAGTTATCATCGAAGTTCAAACAATTTGCACTTAAGTTGGAATCGTTCTCCAACAACGAAAGTTTTAGTCTTTGCAATAGCTCCTTCGAGACCTTTGACCGCCTCTTCAGTTCTGTGTGGATTGTCGCAATGAAAAGCTAAAGAAGTTGTTACTAAAGCTCTTTCACTGTCTTTACTCGCTAGGATAACCGGGAGAGCTTGAATCGCAAGTCGTGGACTGGGAGCAGTCAAAGACAGCAAAACGCTCAGTCGCAACAGCAGCAGGCGGCTCCCGTGGCGACAACTTCGCCTTCCGGCTCGCAACCGCCGCAGCAATCTCAGTCGCAGCAGCAGCCGCAACCACGGGGATCGGTGCCGGCAGCCTCTGTGGACAACCAGAGATCTTGGCAGCAGCAGCAACAGCAGCGAGTGCCCTACGATTACAGGAACGCGCCCCAGGGCCCTGGTCCTTACCAGCCGCAGCCCGCCCAAATGAGAATGCCCCAGACTCAGCAGGTACGTCTTCATAACGCGGCCCCCAAAATAACACGCTTAAAATTTTCCCGTTTCTTTGTAATCTGTAACCAATTCTGTTGTGGTCAAAATTATTCAATCTTCCACTCGTTGAAATGTTCTAACAGTGTCTACTGGACTGGAATATGCTAGAAATCATTTTTCATACTCGAATGTATTGGAAATTTTTTTATGCTGAAAAGTTTTCAATTTAAAATTTATTTTTCTGACAGATGTTCTAAAAATTATAACCCACATGTCTGGATCGCACTGTCTGTAAATGATGACATGCATGGAAATCTGTGTAAAAACCAATCATGTTGGTCTGGTTTAAAAAAAGTCATCCTTTGATATTAAGTTTCTGTAAAGGTTGTGCCTGCGGCACTTTTCAATTATTAATCCAACTAAACATATTAATGGAAATCTGGGTAAAGCCAGTTATGTCAGTCTAGTTTTTTTTTAAAAAAATGGCATCATTTGTTATTAAGTTATTCTAAAAATTTCACTGCGGCGCTTTTAAACTATTGATCTCAATAAACGAATTTCTGGAAATCGGTGTAAAACCAATTGTGTGGGACAAGTTTTTTTTAAAATTCGTCTACGGCGTTTCTTGTTTATTAATAGTAAGCTTGTTACTAAATTTTTTCACGCAAAGAATTGAGGCGTAAAATCGAACGTTTGATTTATTTTTTACAAAAATTTCTGGAAATTGGGGCACAATTTCGGACTCGAAAAATGCCGTATCTGCCCTTGGTGAGCATATAATTGACATAAAAAATGTGATTTTATTCTGGAAAAAAATAAATTTTTATACAGGAAAAATGAAATTACAGTTCAGTAGACACCCTATGTAACCAATTCTATTATGGTCAAAATTGTTCAGTCTTTCACTGTTGAAATGTACTAACGAGTCAATAGCTGTTGGGAAAAGAAAGCCACATGATGTATTGAATTTTGGCGTTGAGCTAATTGCGATGACGACTCCTTAACCATCCACTTGACTGATGGCTTTCCATAGCTTCACCTGGCGACTGCCTCACCTTCTCGTATCCTAGTGGATAAACTGAAGTGTTTCTCTTTCTAATTTTCCCTTTTCCTATCTTCGCATTTTTCCACATTAGCAACACGCCTCGTATCCGCCCCAGGGTCGGCCCAGGATGCCAGACGTCGTCGACGAAGACGAGATGTGGCGACAAAGGAGGCGCCAACAGTCCGACGAGGTGACCCAGGCGGTGGAGCGTGCCCGCCAGCGCCGCGAGGAGGGCGAGAAGCGCTTCGAGCAGACCAAGGTGGCGGCCACGGCCGAGAAACTCAAGATGCTCGACGAGAAAATGGCGGTTGTGAAGAGCATGGAGGAGCTGGAGAACAAGGAGAACCTGGCCAAGGAGGAGAAGGACCGATCCAGGACGAGCAGCGAGAGCAGGGATGAGAAAATGCCCAGCAGAGACGGAGGAGGAGGAGGACGTGGAGACAGGGAGAGAGAGAGGGAATACGAGCGACAGGACAGGGACTCGTACAGACCTCAAGCGGGGTACCAGGTAAGCAACTGAGACCCTGCATTTACTTAGAATTTTGAGGCAGTCTACAGCCCTGTATTTTAGAAAAACAAATATTGTTTCCTGTATTTTTCCTGCGAGTTGTTTTGACATAGAAAAATGTGGTAAATACTGACTGATAAATTGTGATGGGTTTTTTCTAAACACTTCATAAATTAACAATGGAAATTCGTGTTAAATCTGTCACTTCTGGTCTGCTTTTTGATTTTTTTTTTTTAAGTTGCCTACTGTCTCAAAATTCCACATTCCAGACCCCCCCCCCACACCTTTCATGCATTCTTCAATCGTC
>JAQGAF010005219.1:0-12461 GCA_034687865.1 Kryphioiulus occultus | reverse complement strand
GAGGCAAAAAGATGTTAACATTAAATGGGTGTTTAATCACTTTAAATTACAAGGCAGGGATTTGGTTACAGGGTTTCCATTTGACAACCATCCATCTCAATGCACTTATGGAGTCTGTCCTTTGTTGTTTGTAAGGCCCTCTGAGCCATTTCGGCAGGAATTCCAGCGATGACGTGAGTGATGCCGGTTAGTCTCCCATACAGTTTTAACATCTTTTTGCCAAACCCTGTATTATTTTCCTAATTATTATGAAGATGACATTCTGCCCGTTTATTTAATAACATTATCTTGAAGCATGCTTGCAGACACTAGATTGGAAAACTCTCGTCTTGAGCAGCGTTTCGATTTTTTACTCTTTAGGGTTCAAAGATCAAAAGTTCATTTGTGGTTATGTCTGAAATTGTCCATACTTTTTTCGCAGGATCAACTTTATCAACCCCTAGAACAACGCCAACAACTTTGGCCTTCATCACCACTACCAAAGAGGCCCCCTTGACCACCACTACCAAGGGCAATCCTCTGACCACTACCAAGGTGACCCCTCTACCATCTACTATCAAGGTGACCCCAATACCCACCACTACCAAAGTGACCCCTCTACCCACCACTACCAAAGTGACCCCTCTACCCACCACTACCAAAGTGACCCCCCTACCCGCCAAATCACCAATTTCCACTTCGACACAGACACCAACGAAAATTGGTCCATCTTCGACCACCCCATCAATCCCATCAATTTCCTCGTTTTTGGAAACTACCAAAACGGTCATTCTCGCATCTCCATCCCCACCCTCGCCTTCTCGACCAGTGGTCAACGAAGAGATGTTGGGCAGCGACCCCCCGGACGACCTGGGATACAATCTGAGCGAGGAGGACCACGCCTTCTTCATACCCCCCACGCAGTCCAACTCTGTCTACTTCGACTTCCGGCGCCTATGTCCGGAAGAGCACGCTGGCGACGTCTGGTGGAACCGGACGTATGGAGGGGTCATCGCCGTTCGCTTCTGTCCAGAAGGCTACACTGGAAAGGTCTACCGGATGTGCTACTATGGGGGCAACTGGGGCGAAGTGGACTTTTCCGAATGCAGGGTACAGCAGCTCATCAAGCTCAAGCATCTGGTAAGTTGTCTTCCTTCGTTGTAATTTACAGTAGTTCCAATGGCCTTTAATTAACGATTTCATGATGTCATCGTCGCCTTAATTGAATTGTGGCCTTTGACCCGTTGGTGGCGAGCGAAATAAGCGGTTTGACGCTTCGTTGACCGAGTTCTAATCGATTTAATCTTAATAGCGAAATCAATGGATGCTGTTAAGCGCAATTACATGTAAATGGACAAATTTGGGGAAACTGATGGGAAGGCGTTAATCTGCATGTACATTTACAGTACCTCTTGGAACGATCAATGGTGAATTTTCGAATGGAAGTGCTAAAAATAGCAAAATAGGGTATTGTTCTGATGTTCCAGTTATAAGGTTCCCACATGACCTGGGAAAGTCAGGGGATTTAACTTATGGTGAGAACATACCAAGGAAAAACGCGATCATTCAAAAACCTGGTAGATAAACGTGGTGACTTGCCACGTTGGTGTTTAATAAGGGGAACAGACTACTTTGATTGTTTCTGAAGTGGATTGTGGGAGCGAATATTGGCGACAATGTAGTAAATTTAACCGTGTAAATATTACCGAGTTTTCCATTACCGAGTTGGGAAAGGCTAGCTTGAAAACTAGCTTTTCGTTTGTTAGGTCCTCAGTATTTCTGACTGGGAAACCTGGGTATTTTGAGAAATTATCAATAAGTCATGGGCTTTTCTAGCGTTTAATTATGATTTCATTTACGAGCATCTGAGTACATGTACTCTTAAAAATCCAGGGTGGATAATTGCATTTCTCGATGCTTTGAGGTTGTGTGAGTTCCTTTATTCAGCAAATTCAATAATTATGTAACGGTAGTCGTAAACGGCCATATTTATTAATAACATTATTAAATTAAAGCATGTTCTTTTTACTTTATCCTGTATCTGACTTTGGGAAAAATCTAAACGCCTGGGGAAAATTAAAATTGAACCTGGAAAGCCAGTGGATTTTATGTTACCAAAGCTGTGGGAATCCTTCATTGAGCAAACACAAAATGTACCTTAAATTTGTTTAGAAATTTCGCAAATCCCTGGCATTTCTTGAAGTCTAATGAACCTATTTGGCACTAGGTGGCGCTGCCGGTGTTGCTATGGGAACGAAAATGAAATTTTGACTTGGTTTATGCACAATTATCAATTCGCTAATTCAATTATCAACTCGATATCGATTGCCGCTTTTTGTGAGTTTTTAGTGTAATTTCGTGTTCGTTTGCACAGTTATCAATGGATTCTGAATGTCGTAGGTAGATTCTATTAAGGTTTATAAGGACCCTCTATCGTCAATGGTAATTTTTTAGAATTTTGTCGTGACCAAACAGATGAAAATAAATAATTTAACTTACCATTCTTGTGCAGTAGTGGTTGCACAGGTCATAATTCTGAAAATTTTACATTTCCGGAATGAAAAACTGATGAGGGGATTTTCGCAAAGTTCCATCCTCCAAGCAAGGATATTTTGTGATGTGATAATTATTTATTAATGTGCTCGTTATACGTACAGTATGTGTATTTAGAATCTTAACTTTCTACTAACTTAAAAATTTGTTCAAATGAGTGCGAATTTAATCAGTAACTACAGTGTATATCCATTATTCATCTTACAGCTAATTGGTTTTCAAACATGGCATGTAATTAGCATGTTTGAATGTTCGTACTCAAACTACATGTACATGTAGTCGTAAATGCACAACATTTTCGAAACATACATGTATCACCGCAAAATCATTTGCTACTAAAATATTGATTTTAATGTCAGGACGGCTTATCTAAGCCACCTTGTAAAGTATCGCTAATTTGCGCTCGCACCATTTCTGCATATACTATGAAAATAATCAATTAAGACTGCAATAATTAAGCAACGAACATTGCCACTCTGTTGTGCGAAGGTTTTATTTAGCGATAATGCAGCTTATTTTTAAGGATAATTAATGGACTACTTACTATGCTTTCCGCAGAATACTTCTATGTCTTGTCAATGGATGCATTTAGCTGCTAGATAATCCCCGGAACACTGTTATACAAATTACCACTGGTTATATCAATTGTTCTTGTTAACAATAAGCTGCTTTGCAAAACGTGAAGACATACATGTAATGCGGAACGCCTCATTAAGGAGCTGATCTTGTGTTTGGAAAAAAATCCCTTTTAAATTGTAGGTGTTTGCAAAGTTCAGAATCCAACAATCGCTCCCAAGAACCTGACGTTCGTTTTCCAAATATTTCAATTTCGCCTTAACAAAACGTATCACTATTGGAAATAATATATAGCTGGCAATAGTGCGGTACATGTGTAATGAATAGGTATACGGAACATTTTTGAACATGCAGTGTTCTGCATTTCAATTTTTTCATCGTTTTTTATGCAATTTGCATTTACGTTTGAGTTTTTTTCATATTTGTTATGCATTATTTAATAATACCATGAATGGCTCTTTATGATGGGAATTTAAATGTAGTACTGCATATAATAATGTACATTGGAGATTGGCAGTGTAACAAAAGAGTAAACTATTTCGAACATAGCAACATCATATGACAAATCCTCGCCATCTTAAGGATAAGGGACGTTCAGGTATTATGTCATCATAGCATGGTGGGAGTGGGTTGGCCAAACGATGAGGAATGATAACAGGGCAGGGGTGGGGTAATCCAAAAGAAGGCATTTTCGTTTATAAAAAATTAGGTTAAAAGTCATCCATTTTTGCACATGATCTCGCATATGTCTTTTCCTTGTTTATAACGCCAGCTTTCCCAAATTTTGATTCAAATTGGACTAAATTTGAAATTTTGTCTGTCATTGATTGACATCACATAAAGGCGGGGGTTCCGAAAACGATGACGAATGCTGGTAAGGGAAAGGGGATCTGGAAATCACAATTTTGCGATGACAAAATTCTTGAACATCACCTATAAGATACATTGACAATTGCTAAGAATGAACCAGTTTGCTTAAATGAACCAGTAAACGTATTAGAAGATGCGTTAATCAATAAAAATAACCTGGGACATTTACGGTAACACGACCTAGATCGTAAAATTGTGGCCACTCTGAAGGCTGGTTAGGGGCAGCTAAATCAGACATTACCGTACATTGCTAGGGTATAAACATAAAAGGTCATTATTGTTTACTATGCAAGTAGAGTGGAAATACACATGTGAGTATTTTGTGCAACTTTGTTTACCCTAACTGATCAGCTGCGAATGAGACACACAAGACATTGTATTGCAATTAGATTCGTGTCCGGACAATTTCTTACCAGCAATTGATCCCAGGACTAATTAAATTTAATTTTTGGGTTGGTTTGTGTTAGGATAAATTTGTTCAAATTTGAGTTCGGACTCTGGTTTGACAAGTTTGAAATGGTGTTCGAACTTGTCAATTTCAAGTTCGAATTCGAGTGAGATCGACTTCGAACACAAGTTCGAACTTGAATATAACGTACTAGTTCTAAATAGTGTTCGAACTCTAGGTTTAATCGATGCTCAACAAGCCCGAACCCAAGTTCGAACTAAAGTTTGTCAAATTTTATCCAGGCGATAAACTGTTCTACACGATCGTATATCCTACGTGATCAAATATCTCTCGATCAATTGCTGATGATAAACTGCCCGGGAAATACTAGATTCCTTCATACTGTACACGTATTTTAAAATATTCCAATCTGCAAGTCTTTGACACGCCATACTTGTTGTTAATGTCAAACGTACAGGCGAATGTTTAAAATGTGAAAAGCATCTGTTTTTAACTCGTTCGGTCACTGCTTTCATTCGGCAAAGGTCAATTCCGTGGCTTTTGCAATGCCCAACACTGATGCATTCTCCCTTTGTTTGTTTAGCTTTACTATCACGTCCACAAGAACCTGACGGAGGGCTTCCATAGTTTGGCGGATGAACTGCTTTCGTCGCTTCTGAGGTTTCGTCTGCGCAGCATCGACGACTATTTGGAGTCCTTGGACAGTTTGAATATTATCATAAATGCCCGTGTGCCGCTGGACTTCGACGTTGGGCTGGATTTTAAGTATTTGAAGGTAAGCTGGGATTTACGGGCTTCCTACTTGGCAGTTGCTGCACGTCGTTGCAGCGCTGCGGCTTTTCAATAAAGTTGGCCTCCAGCGCACCAACTTAATTGTCCAACCCAACTGCGCACGATTAAGCAGACCTCGAAATCTCGTTATCGCGCATTAGCATCCAGAGAATTAGCATAAAAACGGACGAGAAATGCCGAATTAGCCTCCGCCTGATCGATGGGCTAGCTGTGGCGACTTAACTGCCCGTTAAATGCGAAATTGCTTGCTAGGGGCTGTCCACAAAGGTTGGAAATCTTCATTAAAAAGTCGATTTTTACCTCCTTTTAACACAATTTGACAACTTTCCCCTCTTCCCTACCGTCACTCACCGTCATACCACCTTGTAGGAGTATGATGGTTCCACCATTGCTGTTTATGTGGTGTTTTGGTGCCTGCCCTACTGTCACTCGACCACCATGCTGGAATTTGTGTTTTGGTCCCACGGGATTTGTAGGAATCAACATACTGGTTTATAATGGTACCAGCGTACCAAAACACTACATTACCAGCAGTGGTGGAACCAACATAATCCTACATGGTGGTAATGAAAGTGAGTGACCAGTATGTTGGTTCCTGCAAATCCTATAGGGTCAACAGTATTTGTAGGAACCAATATGCTCGTTATAATGGAAGCAATATGCTTGTGTATAATGGTTAGTTTGCTGAAACACCACATTACCAGCAATGGTGGAACTACCATTCGAGAAACATTATGGTTGGATATAATATTCCAGTATATACAGGAGTTGAAGAAACTAATGGAAACACTGTCGGTTGTACTACTGAGTAGTCCCTGCTCTGTCAAGACAGCCATACACACAATGAGAAAGTGGGCTTCTTATAGCAGCACGTTGGGCAGCTAAATAAAATTGCAATGTTAGATTCGTTTAGGTTAGTCCAAAAGCAGAAGGAAACAATCAAAAAAGAAGATAAAGATACATGTAAATTGCAACAGCTAGGACAAGTGTCATTCTTGTGTGCAGTTTGACAAACAAGTCTTAAGTCCTGTAAGGTTCCATAACTTATAAAACGTACTTAGTGCGTTAAACACGTTCTAAATGTTCGTTTGAGATTGAAACAGAAGGAAAAACTTGTTCATGAGGTGTAGAGAATGTGAGTTTCACTGAATGTAGTGTCTCTACTGCTAAGAAAACTCAAATAATTTTGCTCTTTTGTTCTTGTAATGAAATGATGCATCCTCAAAAACCTAATTTAAACAAATCTAAAATAGTACTACTACATTTATTCTAACTCATGACGACTACCAACTTTAAAAATTTGAAAAACCTGGAAGCCTCAGGAAATTTTGAATTCAAACCAGATATTTTCATAATTAAAATTGTATTTTGTGTTTATTCGTTATAATTCTGAGAATTCAGCGTACACATGATTTCTTTGTGCTGAAGTTTAACTGTTCAGTCACAGTGAAATGATCGTTCGTGACAGGTGGTCGTTGCATAACGTTTACCGAAAATATCTTTAAATACCGTAAATCATGTTGTTTCATAATACGCATTCTACAAATATTCACAAGACATGTGTGTTACTGTATAAAACTACAGCAAGTATTGGAGATGCTGTCCACTGATGTAGATTTGTGCCATGAACTACTCTCAAACGCATTAAAATTTAATCAGGCCTAGATAGGAGTGAGGGAAGTAATCAGAGGCCATTTTATGATGGGCAACCTCTGTAGGTGAGCAATCACTGCTTACATTCAAGTTCTATCAGAAAGCCCATTTACGGGCCGTGCAGTAACGAAAACGTCCATTTTGTGTTTGCTGAAACTTCACGAAATAAGTTATTTCATATTGTTTTGCGTTTTTTTAAGTAAAAATAAGAGGTGAGGAGTGTTTGGAATGATTTAAAATCACTCTGGGCGTCCATTTACAATATGTGCTGAATTTTTCGGCCACCATGTATACTTTTTTTCCCAAATAAATACTCTGAATAACGCATGAAAAAATATCACGTTTATTTTGCAACACCGACCCTGTTGGCTGCGTTGCCGGTCACTATCACTATCTGTTCGAGTTTTCGAAAAAAAAAAAAACACCTGAAATCTCTGTGGAAATCTCACTAAAGATAATCCTTAAGGCAACGTCTATAATCGTGATATTCCAAATATATGCGCACGAGGAATCTATTCCTGTTTGAGTGTTTGACTAAGAGTTAATGACCTGCAAGATTGATTTTACGAATTCTTAATGCGGGAATAATGGCTCTTGAAATTTCCCTTAGTTTATTCCTCAGGATGAGACAGTTGTTTTGAGTTTTCTTCGGAAAGGATGTTCGCATTAGCTGAATTCTGCCAAGAGTTGCAGGGCAAAGAAATGAAGCTAATTGGATGAAATATGTTGACAATTTCTCGTCTAACGAGCCGCTATTGTAAATGCCCTTAAGCATAGCTTCTTGTTCGATAAAATAGAATTTATGGCGGTAACATTAAGGGCGAACAAATGTTGCATTAACTGCATTTTAAATTTATTCCTAGATGAGCTGGTTCACGATTTACCGACGATATTATGTTATCCTAAACGTCTCAAGTGCTAAATTTAAGAGTTTATGACTAGGAGTTTTTCTTAACGCGACTTCTTGCAATTAATATACTGTACGTTTATTTAGAACTAGGATAAGTTTTTTTTAAATTTTATCAACCTTGATTAATATACATGTTTTCACATTGACTGCATGTATTCTAAACACCGATAGTTGTTTTTAATTTTTGTTTTATGGTATGGTTTCCCTTTTCCGTCTGTTAAATTTTTATAATAACGTCCTGAGAAAACAAGTGAAAATGAATACAAAATAGAATTTACCACATATTCAGCAGGGCATGAATAAGGGCCCGATTGCTCGAAATAATATTTACATTTGCTGCTCATATTTTGTTTGAGGTTTTATTTCGTTCCGATTTCAATTACACTGTCCAGGATGGATCGATTTTTGTCTTTACTTTGTAATATGCTCTGCTGCTGCCCCTCTTCAGCATATACCCTTGCGAAAGCGGGCTTCTCCTAACGGCTCGTAGCCTGGCATTGCTTATGTTAATAGTTTGGGTTAGGATAAACACAAAAAAGGCAGGGAAAAAGGATAAATTGCGACAGCTAGGACAGTGTCATTGATACCTTCTACGGTACTTGTAGGGTTGAAACCTACGTATTTTGTACACATTTGGACCAGTGTATATTCCATAGTTTATCCCGGATTTTCTATTACACTGTTCAGGATGGAGCTTGTTTTCTAATTTCACTGTCCAGAATGGAGCGAGTTTTCTAGTACACTACCCATGATGGAGCGACTTTTTTTAACTGTCCAAGTGAACGATTTTTCTGTTACAATGTCTGGCATTATCCAGGAAGTACATGATATGCCATCTAGCGGTGAAAATTGAAACGAAAATAAATAATAAAAGGCAGATGCATGGAGCAGTCGAACCGTTAATCATTTTCTAATGAATGTTTCATGTTTTAATCTGTATGTCAAGGACGTAATTTCGAAAATTAAACATTGGCTTTACGAGATTCTGTACCACTCTAATCGTGTTATGGTTTTCTATGTACAATGAACTCTGCTTAATGGGATCGCGGCTAATGTTATCATTCGTTTATTGTTATCGAAATCGTCAAGTCCCGAACGCTCGTATACAAATACACAGTAAAATCACCACTAATTGTAATCAACAATTCGCTTATTGTTAACACTTTCCCTTGTGGAAGATTCGTAAAATATGAGGAATGAGAAATTTTGCAAGCAAATATCTAAAATGATCTACCATCTGCTATAAGTAGCGAAACTTTCGAGGAATATTCTTCCAAATTTTCGATATTCATTGACGAAAAATATTCCAATTGCAGCCCCAATGACTAAATCCGACACTTGCTAGACTGAGTCAAATAAAGCTGACGGATGAAAATGAATTTGATGTTGACGAATATGAAATGTGCCCTGGTGGACAGCATAGATCAATTGATTTTCAAATAGTGCACAATACACGCATGAATATGAGAATTTAATTAACAAATTTATACAGCAAAATTGTGAGCAAACCAATATGTTTTTTTTAAACTGCAAATAGCTTTGTAAAGTTAAATTATGCGATATATATGTACATAAGAATTCAAATTAAGTTACGATCGGCTTTTCTTGTCATTCGGCTATTAGAATCGTTAGGCTATTGTTATCGAAATATCCTGGGCCCAATATGATCCCATTAAGCGGAGTTTACTGGTTTGCCCAAAAACTATAACTATTGTTTGTGCCAAAATCAACTTTTCTAACACTTTTGCCAGCGAGGATTAGTTTTTCGATTTTGTTATAAAAACCTTTACGGAACGTTGATTGACAAGAAAAGTTAGCAAACTCCATAAACTTCCCTGATATCTCTATTTCCCATTTCTGCGAATGCTCGCGGGGCGCATTTTGATTTCCGCGTGATGGGGTTTAATCAATATTTTTATATTCAGGTGCGTCTGGCGCTTTTTTGTCGCACTTGATGTGATTACTAAAAAAGCAATCAACGGATGTCATTTTGTTATTAAATGCGAGAGGAAATGTTGATAAGTCAATTGTTTCGCCGAGGCTGCAATCTAAAAAAGGGAATTCCGGGAGGGCAGTCCTAATCGAATTTTATGTTCCCCCACATCCCCACTTCAGAGAAAAGCCTCTTTCCATCGTAAATCCATTATATACAAATAGGAAATTTACTTTTTATTTAAATTGCAGTTTTATTGACTTTTTGATTTAATACATGTACGCGGGTCGATCGTTTGCCTCGTGTTTTTACAAATTGTTTCTTTCGTTTCAGACCATTTTGAAAATCTCCGATATCTTATTCTCCAGATTTGATAATAAATGGAGTTTTCCCCAAGAGCAAAAAGTAAGTGGTACGCTGATTTTTGAAGTCGTTCCTCTCACAGAGTGAAACTCAATAATTCGACATCATTTGAGGTGTTTGGCATTGACCTAAAAAGTCCTAAATATTATAAAACAAAGTCATAACATGGTCTGTACAAGCTTTCAGCATTTAACTTAGTACAGGTGGTCAATCACTTGTACTAAGTTAAATGCTGCCAGCATTAGATTGGTACATGTGGAGTTTGACAACACTGCATTTACATTTGTACAGGTGCAGTTTGACACCAAATTTGCTCTTTTAATATAGTATTCTTGCTTAAAAATGAATAAAGATTGAAATACTGCATACTAAAAATTCGTTTGAAAAAAGCCTAATATAATCCTTAATTTCTCCCCAAAAGTCTTAAACAGCCCTTAATTTTTATACAAAAAGTCCTACATTTCTAAACTTGGAATTTTTTAGACATCCTGTGAAAATGTTGGTATATGTTGCGTCAAAAATCGCTTTTACTAATATCTTGACCTCCCTGATTAAGGGGTCGCTGTAGGCCTGACCAAAGGTTCTTTCATTGATACTTTACTCTTGGCTAGTTGCGCACCTTTAATGTGCAATTTGATGATGCCTACATTAAGAAAGTTGATGATACTTTTAAATACTCTTTAATAATGTTTCATCGTTAAGTCATCCATTAATCGATTTCTTTGATTTCCCCCTTAATTATGCCACCGAGTCGTTGCACCCTGCTTACATTGGCATCCTTTTAATTCCGAATAAAAATTAATGATCGGAAATCCACACTTCCTTAATTAAACCACACCAGTCTTTTGTCAGTAAAAATCATTCTTCGCTGATTGCCTCTTTTGCCAGCAATTAATGGCTCATTCTCCTTCGCTAATTGCTCATCACGACACCTTTCAGAGTATAGCTTTTCCAGAAATTTAAGCTGCTGCCCCCCACGCTTTTTTGTAGTTATAATTAGCGAAAACGAAGCATCTCATTAACGATAATTAATAACACGAAACGAATTTAGGGGAAATCAATTCAATCCCCTTGGTGACTCCTTCGCTTTTCCAAACGAATTTAATGATCGGATTTGCGAATTTTAAATTCGGCCCTTCATTGTTTCAGGAAATGGTCACTATGAAAATGGTCCAGATCTTGCACGGGATGACCCATTTTGGGAATTTGGTAGCTGAAGGAGTAAAGAGAAGTTCCAGGAGTGTGGTGGTGTTTACAGACTATTCTCATATTGGTAAGTCCACATATGGTGCTTTATAGTGCTTCTATAACATGCATTTTAAATTACCTAAATTGCAAGATAATGGAAAACAAGCAGTATGAAAACATCAATTATTTAAAAAAATACATAATAGTAAATAATGGGATTGGAGAAAGTGATTAGAAGTGCACTTTAGAGTACACCACTAGTCATTTCAAATTTTTACTTTTATTACTTGTCGACGAAGCCTTTCACTTGTTTTTGAAACAATTTTCATACATGTGAAGACAGTTTGACACATCCTTTATTTTTCTTGAGCTGAACTCCTTTGTTTGAGTATGTTTAATAAATCATCAGCTGAATAATGGCAATTCCGTGCGTTAGACATCCAACGACGAGTACATATGACATGTCGTCTTCTGATATGACACAAGCCAAACTAGCTTTCACGTTTGTTAAAAATATGAGAAAATGCACCATGATCTAAAATGGAACTGATAGGCCTTGGTCGACGTTGTTGACGTTGTTCATCACGTCATGAAATAACATCCACTCTTAAAATTAAGTAGTCTGTACTTTCATACTTTTACAATTAAATTGCATGAAAATTCGATGTGCATACATGAATAGTTTCCCAAAAATTAGATAGGATACATTCATATGGATGTTTTGCATGTGCATGTACATGTATATTTGCATTTATCAAACCCTGGAAGAAAATGCAGCAAATTTCCTAAGTGCCAGATATACGATGTGCTTTGACGTCAGCACTTTAATTTAAAATATTTCTTGTCTTAAGATATGCGATTCCCAGGAGGAAGATACATTACTATGGATGTACATTTGAGTTAATTTGAATGATGGCTGGGCCTGTCATGTTGATTCTTACAAGCATGGCTCAAGCACTTTAACGATGCTCATATTCAAATATGAAAAATGGGTGGCCAAATATGTTTACAGTGCACGTTGTATAGGAATAACTTTTAAGAAACTGTTAGTTGAGACGCAATAAATTGTGCACTATTAATTTTACCAACATTGTACCAGGGAAGGCTTAACGGCAGTCCCCCTGCCACCCCTGCCATGTTAAAAAATTGAAAAATTGCATACATGACATCTCTGCGAATAATGAATAAATCGTCGTGATAATAATTTTGCTTGATAGTCTGGTTACTTCTGGAGG
>JAQGAF010005218.1:0-12462 GCA_034687865.1 Kryphioiulus occultus | reverse complement strand
TGGGTTGATGGATTACACCCCCTACCACACGGTATTCAGTTACTGATAGTAGGGTACTGAGTTGAATTGAATTGAAATTGAAAATATGGAGTTGATTATACACGTGATGAACATGCAGTACCAACGACCCGAGCTTGCTTCAAGGGCATTGCAATTAAATAATGCTGAGCCTGCTTCATTCATTTTAAACTCACGTATGAAAGACGAACTGTTAGGTTAAGTCAGCTCTTAGCGTAAAGTTTCGTAAACTATCCTTAGTTTCCACCTCACAAACGTAATACTGATTACTCATAAATAAAATGACAAATGCATTGCACTAAGGCTATAAGTTTCGACATTAATCCCATAGTCCATAGCAAGAGTAATGAAATCGGAAAATCGACTACTCGCTTAATCTTTGCATTAATCCCATTAATGCCAAGGATTATCATTGCTATATAATGTAGATTTTCCTAATCCGTGTTCAAATTGGAAGGGATTCAGCATACAGTTTGGGCATCTCGAATCTGATGCATTTTCTAGCAATTTTAACTAATTAGTTCTGAGTAGAAGTATTTTTAGAATATTTGTAATAACTGATTTTTAAAATCCTCGATAAAATAATACTGCGCTTTACGTAATAATTCTCTGGAAAAAACGCAGTGGAGATGCAATTGTGTTTGTGTTTGTGTGTCATATTGTGTATCAGACAATAAGATAAGCGGACATTGATTGGGGACATGGAAAAATAAGTCTATTCCCCTTTAACTCCTGTGTCACGAATAGATAGCAAGTGCGATAACTGTCATTCGTATGTCTGTCAACACACATGTGCTTGTTTTTTATTCACCTTCAACATGCGAAAAAGTCAACGGAGATAGGACAATTCGGCGAAAATTCAATTTTCCTTATAACGTACAAATGACAATTGGAATTAAAATTATGTCAGCTATATTTGATGTGAATTTCACAAGTTGTACAAGCGAATTAACAATGCTGTAAATATGATAGGTGGGTCAATTTGCTTCGAAAGGAATCTAGCATTCATCTTAGATCTTAGCTGAAGAAATTAGGTGGATGTTTCTTAGCTTTTGCCATTTAGCAGTTGAACAAACCATAAAAATCCAGTAAAAGTGATTCAAACACAAATTTTTATTTTCTAGTAACGATTAAGAAGCTTAGTCGCCAATTAGAGATAAAAGATGCACTGATTTACCAACCATCAATAAACAACTTTTCAGGCTGATTTATAGTGTAAATGTACATGTAATGTATACGTATTGTAGACATGTTTATACATTATAATGAAGTCAAATTTGGAAATTGCACCATAAATTAACACATGCCATGTCCCCTTTATGGTAAAATGTCTAGATTAGACTAACTTTTCACATTGCAGGCTGTGTGCAATTTCAATGGCGTACTTGCTATCGATAAAAAATAAAAATAAATCACCATCGTGAATGTCAGATTATCAGCGGCCACGTTGTCTCTAATGGCATTGCTAAACTCAAACTATGCATATTCCATATACCGTTAATGCAATGTCTATTAAAAGCTGTACCTCGCCTATGGACTAAACGTGACTCAATTTTACGCTCAGTAATAATGGCTTCACATTAACTTCCCAAGATTATTTTAGGACTTCCTGCGCGTCGCGACCTGGGATCTATAGTCTATAAATGTGTCTCCCGTGACATAAAACGATCACTGAGCTTATGCATCGACAAGTTTCGAACGCTCGTATTCAAATACATAGTGAAATTATCGGTTATTGTAATCAGCAATTCGCTTATTGTTATCATTATTTATATTGTAAATCTGTGAGTCAAGCAGAGCTGACTGATGAAAATGAATTTGAGGTTTACGAATATGAAAGTTGCATCTTAGTTGAGAAACCACCAAAAAATGCTGAGATGACAGAAACACTAATACGTTTAACTTGGTGGGCAGCATACATGTACATGTGCGTGTAGGTCAATTGCTTTTTAAATACTGCACAATACATGCATGAATCTGAGAATTTCATTAACAAATTTATACAGAAAAATTGTAAGCAAACCAATATAAGTGGTTTTTTAGCTGTAAATAGCTTTGTAAAAGTTAAATTATGCAATGTATGTACATAAGAATTCAAATTAAGTAACGATTGCATTTTCTTGTCATTCGGCTATTAGAATCGCTCGGCTATCGGCCCAATGTGATCACATTAGGCGGAGTCCACTGTATTTCCATTTCGCACCCTGTATGACTTTTGGTTTGTAACAAAACACAACAAAAACGGGCGCATGCACGTCAGGAGCAGGCTCACCTTTCAGGCTTGTAAATAAATTGCGAAATACTACACAATAAAATGACACGTTAATATCCACCGTGATAATAGGCGCTAACCTAGAGTTCCGTTTTCAAGGGCAAAACGAGTACGAAAAGTGCCAAATTACGAACGTCCCAACAGGAACCTGTAGAAACTGGTCAAATCGAGGGAGGTTTCTCATGGCCAACCGGGTTCAAGAATTTCCAAGAATGAAACGACCCGACTTCAAGATTAATTTGAAGATGGATTTTGTCTTGCAAAACAAGGAAATGTTCGCGTAGTTTTCAGAATTTGATTGACAAATATCGAAATCCTATTATCATAAAACCTAACATTTTCTGATCAAACTCCGATGTTAAAAAACAAAAACTGTCATTTAAATTTTGAATTTTAGACGCAAAGTCAGCAAATTTAATTTCGTTTACACTACTGTATATCAGAAAACACTGTAATATAACAAATTAGTTTTTAACTCTGTTAATTGTACAACTTGCCATACAACACTCAATCGATTACATGTACGTGTGGCATCAATGCTACGAAATGTTAAATAAATTTTTTTCTTCTCTTTTTAAACAAGTTGTATAACTTTGCTATATAACACCTTTTGTTATTCAGTATAAACACCAAAGGTAAACACAGCTTTACAATTAAGTGCCAACATGAAAATGAAGCATTCAAGGTAACAAAAAACGAAACGTGGCCTTCAATTGCCGCATTTGAGCACGTTTTACCTACAGTACAACACTATATAGTTCTTGGAAAACCTATAAAAGCAAACTTGCATCACTAGGAGGATGCCATCATGTGCTGTATTGGAAACAGGATACCATTTTGTAACATAGGCCTATGCATGCATGTACAGTAGTTTCTTATGGCTGCATCCCATGGCGCAAGGATTCTGAAACAGTTGTCCAATATGTTGATGTGATATTGGAGATACTGTTTAGCATACAGTCACCTTTTTAGCATACATTATGGCGTAAGCGAAATTCCTTACACATGCAGAAGAATAAACATGGGAAACCATAAAATGTTAAAACAAGTTTTTTCTAACTGAAATTGCCTTTAACGACGAACATTACAACAACATGACGTTATTATTCACGCCAGGTTGACATTTTCTGTCATGTTGTCACTATCGATTGCGGAGCATATCTTAACATTTTAGTGTACGGTAAACAGAAGGTGTATGCGTGCATAGCCCATTTATTTCGTCCCACTATTCGTTCCGGTTTATGGTGCTCTTACTTTCTGTTGTTTAACTTGACACTCTCATTAGAAATAGGCCAGCAGTAAAAAATCGCATGAATTGTCAGACAGCATGCTACATGGAAATAAAGGTAACACGCAGAAACAAGTGTTTCCGTAGGATATGTTCTTCATCGTACATTGCATGTAAATCTATTTCAATTAAGGGTCGATAGACCTACCCAATGGGCCCTTCTCAGACATTTAACGTTAATAAACCACCTTCGCAAATACGCCATTTAATTGCCTATGAATGTGTGCAAAATGTCAAACTCGAAAAATGAAATTTAATCCCACTGGGGCCAACAACTACAACTTCCTTCGTTCAGAACACCAACAGTTGACAGTTTTGGAACTTAAATTTGAGCGGGCTTGAGTACGAAAGTCGTCCTACAATTCAGTAAAACGAAGCTGAACATCATCGTGAACATGCCATCTCACAGAAAATTTCGAGATACAAACCCGAAAAAATGAAAATAATTTTCACTGGTGCCATTGAAACTGCATCGCACAATAAGAACACGGTACCGGTACCGCCCTTCGTGCAAATTGACAGGTCAAAGGTGGACCAAAAGGTAACAGAAGCTAAACTATAAAATAATGAGCATGGTTGGCTTACCGTATAATTGACATTCGCGTCCAATACAGCAATTTGATGAAATCCAACCGAGAATCACACGCGATTTTCACCTGCGAGAATTCCGCCGCTTCGCCTCCAACTACTTTCGTTTTGCACGCGTCTAGCCGAGCAGCTGAGCTGATGACACAATTCGAATTGCACGTTGCTGTTAGTCGAGTGAGGAAAGAAAGCACATGGATGGTAAACAACGCTGAAGTAGAATGGCGCTGCTGCGGTTTTTTATTCCCCAGGGACAATTGTCGCAGTTCCTTGATGTTTGTCAACAGGTGGCGTTTTTTCTGTCGGATTTATTTTTGGAACTGCAATACGCACCACTGACAATGCCAATGGAGCGTGCTCCTAAATTTGCCAAAACAAATATGCTGCACCTAATAATTCTCCCCGAAAATGACAGATGTTGAAAAAAATAAACGATTCTACCCTTAGAACAAAGTTTTAAAATGTTTCGGAAAGTGCAGAGTTGCGCATATTTATGCTCGCATCCCCGAAATTTTTCGCATGCACTCGATTGCTTCTTGTTGGTTTTGATTGGCTGCACGAAATGGTAGAAGGTATTTGGTGGAAACACCTCTAATTTGGAAGAAGTCATAAACTTGAAGCTACCCCGCCTGGTTATATGATCATATACTAGTACATGTATGTGATATGGGACGAGATTTGGACCCATGTTCCCATGGATATGGCTCGTGAAGAAGATATTCAATTTTACGTAATCATATGGACGAAAGTTAGGGAGTGGCGAAGTGATGACGTCAGTATTGCTGTTTTATAAAACGTACATTATGGTTTAAATCCTTACTTTGTGATTCAGTTTTGTAAACAGAAAATTGCCTGTGGCGGTTTTTTCCATATTCTCTTCATTATTACTATTTTTTATAAAACTTTTCTCAATTCAACGATTTTGTTTTTGAGGGAATTTCTTTTAATCTAAAAAACTGAGAACCCAACTCCCGCACCCAATTTTTTTTTTGACAATTGCTCAGTTGTTGTTTATCAATGCCTATGCTGTTGTAGTTTATTTGATATTGTGTAAAAAATGAACAATCGCCTGGCTTAGCATATGATATGGTACATCACAGTTCCATCATGTGGTTTCCAATATGCGCTTACCATCTGGTATATGAGGTCGCTTCAGCAGTTTTACATAGAACCCTATTTTTGGTAAACTCAAGGACATGACCTAGTGTCGTCGTTGATCAACGCCATTAACACACTTATTCAATTTAATGTAGGGCCCAGATGTCAGGAACAGCGGGTTATTCGTACATTAAATTGATGCCATGTTTTAACCTCACTCGGTATTCAGTGTTTTGAACATAATGATTATAGTGTATATTGTAAAGCATATTTCAGGAAACTTTGATCATTAAAACCCTCACCTTACGTTGTATGTCTTCTGTTTAAAGGTGAAAATATCTGCAAGAAATTCCTTAAAATGCATTATTTTGGAGAGGCAGCCACTGAGGCTTCTTGTGGATGCTTGATTCCCACTTTCTCCTCGCCTCTGAAACATGGTTGCCCCCTGAAACATTACTGGATCAAATCAGATTCACGACCGCATCATTATCCACCCAATTTGAATTCTACCAATTAAATAACTAAGATCGAAAGCAGGGGTAATCTTATGATGATTACAGAGTGTTTATTTATATAAAAAAATTAATAGCGCAAGAATCGTACATCGATTTCGATGTAGGAATCTTGCCATATTTATTTTATATTTTTAAACTACATTTTTTACACAATAAGCCCTTTTTAAAACACTCAAGTACGCTCTAATACCCATTTCTAAAACAAAGAAAACGATCATCATTAGTCGCCATTTTGTATAGTAACCCTTGCAAATAAATCGTCATTGATGGTGATGGAATTTTGAAAATGGTAATTTATCCGCCGCCAGGAGGGACAGTGATGCAAAATACCAAATCCAAAACAGGGGGTCGTTATCCTTCAGTTTACAAACATATTTCCTACTGATTGGTGCAGGTCATTTGATTGTACAAGTTCAATGGTTTAATTTATTTTTACTTTAGATTGCTGGACTGGCAAAGGTGATAGGCTATTGAGCTTGCGCTAATAGCTACTATCTTGCCATCACAATCTCTGGAAAGTTGCGTAGGAAAATTTGAAAATGCTGCAATTTTCTAATGGAATTCATGCCAGAGATGAAAAGGTTTATGCAGTTCCATCTGGAAGTCGCACTTGAAATTCCTGGTTTGCTGAATCACCAATGGAACCAATGTGATTAAGTGATGAAATCATTAAAAGACACGCGAAACTTAAATATAAAACGTTTTTTAATGTTGGAAATTAAATAGATTTCAAAACGTCCAATTTTGTTGCAAATACCTGCCACTAATATGGTCGTTTTTCGAATTCTACAATAATTCATTTTATACTGACACTAACTTCTTTTTTCCACACGTAGATGTATGCCATTAGCAGCTTTCAATAATCCATTAGCTTTCTGCATTTGTAATGGGATCTATGAAAAAAAAGTGCATTTCACAGCATTAGATGACAGGATACCCATTATTGTATTCAATTTTTACACCAAAGTGCAAATTGAGAGGGTTCTACCAGAGTGGAGCCAGAAATTTATATCAAAACCCACCTCTGTTTTGCTACATGGAGAAACTTTAAATTCTCTGAAGAAGTTGGCAATTCCGATTTTTGCTTCAATCAACGCAAATCTCATTCCGACACAATTCCGAGGCCCGACTCCAAATGGTATATAACTCAAGGGATTGCGTTTAGCTTTATTTTCAGGGCTAAATCTGATAATATAATATTGTGTTTAACCAAGCAGGTAATCACTGCACGATAGCTATTACGTTTACATGAACGTCATTTTTCTAACAATTGGAAATTTTACCTTTCTGGATCAAACTTTTCTGGGTTGGGATAATTGTCTTCATCGTGGTGGACAGCATAAATTGCAATTGACACAATCATATCTTTCTCTAGTTGTATACCATTGTATGTGGTTGGTTTTACACAGCGGCGATCAGTCCTGCAAGTATCATGAACATGTTTAACAGAAATTGCAATTCCTCCAAAATGGCAAAGTTGTTTGAACGTACATTATTGCTGGTGGATGAATTCTTAAAGTTTCGGAAATGACTTTGTCCAAATATTGCATTTCCGCAACGGAATCGTAATTCAATTTGCCCTAATAAAACATTGGATGAGACGAAATGAAGTTAACACCCAAAAGTACCCTCAGCATTATTGCTGATGTTGCAGAACCGCTTGAGCTTGTGTATAGTTTTGAGGAAGACTTAGTATGCCCATATTTCACACTCTCAAAAGTACACTTACATGTTTTTCAAAAGTATCACGAATTTCTGCGACAAGTTTGTCTTGACAATCAGGATTTATAGCCATATAATAAGAAGCAAAACTTATTGTGCTTGCAGTTGTGTCATAACCCGCCAGCAAAAATAAGATGGAATGTCCAACTATGGCATCGGGAGTCATGACTGAAACAATCATTGAATAATTTAAATAATACATGTATATTACAAAAATATGGAAATACATGCACATGAATTCACATTTAGCAAGAATATGAGCAAAGAAAAAATTATTTAATTTCGACCAACGATTCCAATTATATATTTAAAACAAATATTTAATATAACATACTTTTTTCGTTTTTCGCTTTGCGTTCTGTTTTAAGTTCAGATCCGATATCGTAATGGCTTATGTCGACGTCACCCTGATTTTTGTCTTCTGATTTGGAATCAGCGAAGCCTTCAGTCTCTGAATCCAATAAAAGGTCGAGGAAATCCCCACGTTTCTTAACATAGAGCGAAAAAGTTCACATGACATTTAATATTTAATACAGCAGCAAATTTCTCATTGTAAAATTACGCTTAATAAATATGACAAGTGATCTTAATCGGTTAATACAGTAAGTAAAACTGCAAATTGGAATAAAAACTCACATTTGCTGGATTTTCCTTCCTCATCTCAATCACTTGTTTAACCATTTTCTTGCAATAGTTAAAAGAATTCAACGGGAAAACGGTAAGCCCAGACATTTCAAATATAGAGGGCAGCAGAACTGCAATGAAACACATGTCAGCAACTGATGTCATAGCGTTAAATGCACGACTCCTACCGATATTAACAACACTGCTTAACTTACTCGCAAAAAGTACTTTTAAACTAAATGTGCCAGTGAAAAATATTTTTGCGTGGATGAGGAAAGGATCATTCGCTGGATCCTGATGATTGATTTTATATCCAAAACAACAAGAGGCAATAACGTTCATGGTAAAAGAAGAAAACACACTGAAAAAAAAAATGAATTGCGTTAGCAACAAATACGATACAAAAGAATCGTGTAATTCGAATAAAACATTATGAAATCAAAATTTCAAAAACAAGTTATGCGCTTTCGATCTTATTAGGAGATGATAAAAACGGCACGTAGTTGCAATATTTCGAGCCAAATAATAAGCAGGAAATCTCTGATTTGGTGTCACCTACTCTTTCATTTCCATTTCCGTTTTCCCATTTTCGATCTCCTTCCGAATAAACCGACTTAACTCTCCACTGCATTCCTCAATCATGACTCCCATCTAAAAAGCAATTCCTCGTGGCAGTCAGTTAATGATAATGATGTTTGACAGTCTGAGACGAATGCATTGCAGCAACTATGTTTACCTGCTTGATTTTCGATGAGCTAAATGTAGGGGTTAGCAAGGAGCGATGTGCCTTCCATTCGTCCCCTTCCATCATGTTCAAGAAATAGCGGGCTATTGGTCCGACTCCAGCAAGTTTCTAAACATCAACAATCATCTCCAGCAATAAGTTTCCAAGAATAAGAAACGAGCGAATTACGAAAATGACGTCAATGATCTTACACGTCGCTCAGGAAAATTCTGAAAATCTCGAATGCCAATGGCTTTTATCAGTTCTAGGTCAGCTGTATGAAATTCTGGCTTCCGACCTGTATATGATCTGCAAAGAGCGAAATTAGCAATATGAGAATCTTGCTTGTCGTCTTAAAGGTTTTGGCTTAGCCGAAATGCTTACCCCCATGATTTCCCAAACGATTTCAGACATGTCATTTCATTTTCAGCAACCGTCTGTGGATCGAAATATGTAATGAGAATTAATACCGGCGATTTGAGAAAGTCAAAATCGGAAACAACGATAATTTGCATTCACATTTTTGAAGACACTGAGCATGTTTCCGAACAGTGGATACACAGGTTGTGGTGTCTGGATGTTTTGGGCTTTCCAGTATCCAAAATTCCACGTGAAGTATCTAAAGTTTGCAAAAAATAAACGTCAAGGGGGTTAAAAGGTCATTTGCGTATTACGTATTTGATGGACGACCCCTGGCCAAACATGTAATCATGGACATATGTTTTTCAACAGAAATTGCTGATAACAGCGACTACTTCGCATATATTTTAGTTTTGCTTTATGGCCTCAAAAATAAGATAAGATAACAATCGAATCATTCTAAAACTTATACATGCACATCTATGATGCATCTGCGTTTTTAATTGACGTTACCTACTGTGCTTTAATAAGAAGAAAAATTCTGCTAACGAACAATTGTTCGATTTGTAACAAGCTCTGTTTCCCATACCTAGGTAAATTACCTAAAATTGGGTAAAAGTGGTTTTCATTAGGTAAAACGACAAACCTCGAAATACATATTAAAATTATTTGTTATTAAAATAATTTTTTGCTGATGATACTCGTGCAATGAATATTTTACCTGAATTGGGTAAAGTTGACTTTCTGATCGACGGTAATGAAGGGAAAAGTTTGGAAACCTGGTGATAGATACTACTGCGTGCAACGTTGAAGCAATTAATAATAACACCCATACACAGTATCCTCAATGAATTTAGGTAAAGCTTGAATTCTGTTGAAGATCTAAAGTTCATTGAACTCAACAATTGGGAGCATATCCCATGCACGAATTACTATTCAACAACTTCGAACAGGTAGTAAATGTCTGGACAAGTATTACGTATGTATTGTTAATTCTTGCATAACTTAGCTAGCATACGTTATCAGAGTAACAACTTGCAGAGGTTCAACTTGTCTTACGTTTGGGGTTTCCGTGAAACCACCATACAATACAATTAAATTTGTCATATACACGCGGTTTGTGAATAACTAATATTAGACTAAAATCTCTATTATTTCGTTTCAGGTCACTATTCGAGCACAACAGCTAACTCTAAATAAACTAACTTTTCTTCCTGAAAAAATATTAAATGCTATCACCAGTTGACATTGTGTATTGTATTTAAAATATAAATGAGTATGTGAAAAATACTCAAAATCGAGCCAGACAAGCAACATCTGGCAACTTTCTGACGCTTGCAATTGATAATGTACATGTACATGTACACGAATTACAAGCCGTCACCCACTGCTGTGCAAAAATCAAATACGCAGAAGAACCTTGAAATTCAAAACTTACTTGTACAATGCAGCTAAAACAATGGCGGTGACAACCAACCAGTTAGGAAGCGTAATTAATCCTAGGATATTCATTTCGCAAACTGGTCTCAAATGCAACAGTTAGTGAAGAACAATAGTTTACCACTACAATCGAATCTATATAAAGGAAAAAAAAACAAGCTGTGTCAAAACATTGTGCAATCGACTGGGTATATCTGAGGCTAATTCAAGGCACAACAACTGAACCGAAGTTCAAATTTCCTACCAGGAATACTCCCTCGCGAGAATAGACCTTGACTATCGTATGCTATCTTTAATTACTGCACTAGATGAGGTTCAATTTGAAGGTAAAAGGTGATAAGAAGTACCACAGTCTGCTGCTCAATTGCTATATCGATAACCAATAAGTCAATGCGTCAAATGCGGTAACCTTTAAATTTGTAAATCAGATCATGGACACGCGTAATTTTATTACGTGAACTTCATGAGGTATTTATGGAGTGAAATCATGTAATGTGACGGCATAAATTAATAAAAATGACACCATTACAAAAACACCATTTCATATGCAAAAAAAAATAATGAACGAAAAAGCGAAAAAAAAAATCGATAGTTAATATTATCAGCATCATGTACATGTAAACCTCCAGCTTGGATAGCCTCGTCGAGCCTTTTGGGCGTTGAATAAACCAGGTTGCATTCATGATTTTAGATGTAAAATTAGAGATTATGCGATCATTTTGCACAGCAGTGCAAAACGAGCACTAAAACACGAAAATTTAAAGATCGTTGATTTTAGTGCGTTTTCCTAAAACATTTTTTAAAAAAAATAAATGTGGCACCCAATTTCAAAACTATCACATGCAGCAATGCATTTCGTTTTTACATGTACATATAATTAATATAATAAACACAAGCCGTACGAAAATAATGGATTTCATTGCACTTTTCTTTTTTTGAAAGTATATTTCCGGTGAAAATAAATCGCAGACGATTTTTTTAAGCTACTTATGACATTTTTATTAAAAGGGGTTACTGATGAAAGAAAAGCTATATTATAACGCTAATTCTTACTTTAAATAATACCTGGCCTTTCCAATCTACAGGTATAAGACCAGAAGAGGAGGGGAATTAGGATCTCCTTGAACCCCCACTCCCAGTGCAACATTTAAGGTAGAGGAGAGCAATGGATTAACCCCTGGCGGCGAAATTTTATAGGCGACAAATGTCTGCGTGGAATGAGTTCAGGGAGGTATAGAAATATTCCCAAACAGGTTGATAAAGTATAAAATTTTGTTGTATATCCCACGAGGTGGGGGAGCAGATCACTTGTTTTTATGGGCGCCAAATGCGCCTTAGATGAGGATTTACATGTAAATCCGCGTCTGCCCATCCCTCTTTGATCTACCATTTCCGAAAGCTGTAAACAGAATCATTAATAAGTTCGGGAGAAATGGGAGAATAAAAACATTAAACTATCACTATTCTTGGTATCCAACAAATTACATTTTTCTCGAAAACCCCGCATAAATAGGCCATGAAAACCCAAAAAACATGATTTGGAGAAATAAGAATATAACAGATTTAACAAACTGTACATGTATGGCTTGATCTAGACTGCTTCAAGGTCGTGCGCAAAGGGGGGGGGGTTGGGGTTAAACGCCTCCCATTGAGAAAAGAAAGATGCAAAAACCAATCAAATATTCAAAAAAATTTCAAAGAAATAGCTTAAAATCCCTCTTTTTTATGTAGTATTATTGTAAAATTTTCTCCTATGGCGTATTTCCCCACAACCCCCAAAAATAGCTCAGTAAAGTTACCGACTCGGGTGTGTGGG
>JAQGAF010005217.1:0-12463 GCA_034687865.1 Kryphioiulus occultus | reverse complement strand
AAGCGCTTGCTTGGGAAGTGGTGGGAGATGAAGCAACTAGCAAGCATGCATAGAGAGGGGGAGGGGAATTTGTCTAGACGATAGGTTGGGCGGGGTTGCACTCGCCATGTTCGTAGCGCCTCCTAGTGGAGGCATCCGTGTCAAAGGATTCGCTACCTCAATCCAATCCAATCCAATTATAGATTTTATTTTCCATAATTATTAATGGATTGGAGGTAGCCATCCTTGACAAAAGTCGCTGAATTAGGTAACTGTTCATCTCGAGTTGACCTACTTACAACACAAAGATGCACAAAGGACACAAAGACGCTCATTGGCTGCATTATAGCCTCCGAAAGCCTCTTATTCTCCCGGGGCCGGGATTTGATGACGAATGTAAATTCATAGGAAAGCCAGGCTGCATAGTTGTGCCTTATCAAAAACTTGTTATTTTTTGACACAATGATTAAGCGATGTGGAAATCATTTCTGCTGGAGAAAAATTGATGATGCTCCCATATCAACTCTAAGCTTTTATATCCCTTCTCGTCTCGCTATACGTTGTCGAGTGAACCCAAAATATTCAAAGGGATTCCCTGGCTCCGAACACACCAACCCCTGACTATGACAATTTTTCAGATAAACGTTCAGCTTTGTATTCAAATATGGCTGAAAGTTGATGTTTCGTTTTTGCAATTGCTCACACGAGTGTGGCACATGGGGGTGGCTTTGAGAAAAGAAACCTTAGGGCCATTTTTTCACTATCTTCGTATCGTTTTAGTTGCCTTGTCAATTTTATTCAAAGTAGGCTTAGAACTTCTTGCGCTTACCAGAAACTGCCAGTTGGACCTGAGCCTTCCATGGCGTCACATGTACATTCATCTTTTCTTATCAGTTGAATGTCAAGCCGCAATTTTTACACGAAAAGCACCAAAAGTGCCGTGATTAATGTAACTAGGACTATCGTGAGCCAGTCTGGATGCCTTGGGCATTACCCAGGGATATACAGCATGCTGAATTCAGATTTAATGTTATGCACCCCAGTTTGCATATTTTTCTTCGCTACAAATTGGATTCTTTCCTAAATGGACCCAGTGTTCATGCATCATTCGCATATCGCGATTCTGCTGGAGTCTGAGCTCTATCTTAAGTACACAGCTCCATTTCATAGCGGTCGATTTCTGTGTTTGTAGACTTTTTAAAAAGCTAACTGGCCAATGTGATTTTGTTTGACTTCTAAAGATTATGAAATGGCATGGGTACATGTGCAGTACATACTGTACATGTAAATGACATGAGTACATGACCGTGACAAATCATGAGGGAATTGAGTGGGGGTGGCCAAATGATGAGGTCATCATTGATGTTTTTTAAGAAAGTGGGTTAAAATTAATCATTTGAGATCAAGTGTTTTCAAAAATTCGTTTTTTTTCTCATACCATTCGCTTCATTATTACATGAACTTTGATGAGCAAAAATTCATCATTTCTGATTAATTTTTAGAAAAAGTTAAAAGTTCAATGAATTTTAAAAAAGTGTTTGGTCAGTGATTATGTTTTCATTTTGGGGAAGGGGGCCTGGAAATGATAACATATGCTCCCATATTTTGAAATTCGCGAAAATGTGATGATAAAATATTTCACTATTTCATGATCTAGATTCTATAGAAAATTTACGTAATTCTAAAACTATTGGTCAATGATTACTCCCAAATTATGGGGTGGAGGTCAAGATGAGGTCATCAAATTCTGTATTTCTCAAAAGTTTACTAAGTTGTCTGGTCAATGACTATGTCAAAGTTAAGGGGGGCAACGTGGGCCAAAGCAGGGTGTCAATGTTAAGTTTGTTTGGAAGTGATAATATACATGCATGCTCACATATTCTCAAAATTGCGATCATCATTTGTGATCAAGTTTTCCAAAAAAATCTGTTTTTCTTTCATATCATTCGCCTCATTATTACTTTTATAGGCTAAAACTCATCATTTCTGAAAAATTTATTTTATAACGTTCGCTGAGTTCCACCTAATTGTTTGGTCGGTGAGTATGTAGGTTGATTATAGGCGGGGGGGATTGTCTGGCAATGATGACAAATGACGACATTCTGAAATTTGCGAAAATGTGATGATATAATTTTGCATTATTTGTGATCTAATTTCTGTAAAAAGTTTACTCAATTCGAAAAAATCTTGGTTAATGATGATGTTCTCATTTAGGGGAGGGGTCTGGCAATGATGAAAAATACTGACCTAGGGGTGTCTGAAAATCTCGAAACGGTGATGGCAATATTTTAACTTCCACTAACGAAAATCGAAATGTCATCTGATCAGAAAGTTACAAAATCTCCAGATAATGTTACCAGAATACTAGCATTTAATAAAACTGCTTAAGACAGTACTGACTTTGTTGGCATTAGGATTTAGGGTGAGTCTAATGACACCCTCAGCAGTTAACTTTCTCTTAGGTAAATATGAGAAAGTAAAGCCTTCGAAATTCGATATGATTTCGAAAGCAAGGAAAGTTTTCACGATTGTGATAAGTAAATCCTAACTGATTAAAGCCATCGCCATCTTGAAATAAATGATGGTGAGGAGCAGACCATCCATCGGCCTCCTTTCGTTGTTAATACTGATTTGTGGAGCACTCGGAGCCGTTTTGCCTTTAATCCTTTCGTGTTTTTCGGAGCTTAGACGTTTCTCTCTGGGTTAGAAGTTTATCGACATTTGTGTTAATCATTTCTTGCTTCGCTCACAAACTGGATTACCAAGCAGGCTTTCCCTGTACCAGACGAACTCAAGAAAATGCAGCAATTTTTTTCTTTGGTTGTTGCTTTTAATTTATGGTGGCAAGGCGCATGGAGGGGGCTTAAGTAGAGATCATCCATCTGTAAGGAAATTTGCAAAAACAATACGAAGTACATGAGCAGCGAGATTCAATGATAAACTGGCGATTAATTCATCCGAAAATACGCATGCTCCACTGCCAGCCAACTAATGAACGTACTCTTAAATCTTACAAAACGCAAAAATGACAGTAAGCTGGTGGAAAAATATCTGCTTTGCTTGGTCTACTGCGTCTGACTTCGTTAACTTTCTCAGGAAATTAGAACCAGTTTGAAAGTCATGATTAAATGGCATTTTGCCATTTTGATAAGGGGACGTTCAAGTAAGTTCAAGTATTGTGTCATCATCTGGGGGGGGTAGCCAAATGATGATGTGATCTTGCTGTTTTATAAATTTTTAAAATTGGGTTAAAAGCCATCAATGGTGACCCAGTTTTGCAATATTGACTAAAGACGATTTATATATAATTTGCTCCATTTTGCATGATAAAATGAATAATTTCTGATAAAATTTTTACACAAAATCGAAGATGTTTTCTTCAATTACTACGTCACCATTTTCAGGGGGGTGGAAATGATTGCAAATAGGAATTCTGTCGTGAAAGAATAATTTGTATATTGAAATCACGGGATTATTATAAAATTAATAAAATTATTTACTTTACCATCATGTAACACTGAAAGGCTGTAATTTCAGCTAAATAAAGAAGTTACATTTTAGGTTAGTTTACTTTAGATTACAGTACGTTAGGTTAGGTTAGGATAAACACAAAAACATCAAATAAACAACAAATAAAAAATAGCAAAAAAGGTTAAAGTATAAAATAACAAGTATACCGTATACCGGTGCAGTATAGGATAAGACATGTGTCATTCTTGTCTCCACAAGTGTTTTAGTAGAACACAGCAATTGAATATGGATAGTTTATGAATCCATACATCAGATGGCGCCTCTTTCATCGAAAAAGATAGACTAAGCTTTGTTCCTAACTTCCAATAATCCATTTAGTCGTTGTATGTGTTGTCATTTTCAGCAAAACTGCATCTTCAATTACAGCCTTTGTTCTTGCTGTCAATGGTCTATTGATATAGAGCTGCATGTTTTTGACATAAATAACATTCGAATTTCAACATAAAAGACATGCCAGCGAGCGTCCTCTGGTTTTTCAAATTCTTAAAAAGATAGGATAGGAAAATTATCTAAATATTTATCAAAATATGATAATCGACATTTAACCAATGTATACAAATGTTTGCTAAAGTTTTGAATATCGATTATACTGCACAAACCCAGATCTCTTCAAATTTTCTAATTGTAATTCATGGAGGAAAATGTTACTAAATTTCAAGCTGCCTATTGATTTATACATGATGTAAGCAGTGGATACTTACTGAGTAGTTGTTTTTTCAATAGCTCATCTTTTTCTTCTGAAAAGTCACCATCAACCTTGGCCTGAGGGAAATTTTGTTAACAATGGAAACTAGATATGGCCCTTAGTGGACAAGTTTAATGCTTGCAGATAAAGGTCTATTGTCCCACGAGCTCACTATGCGAAATATTGCATTTCTTTGCATTTTAATATGCAGTACATGTCCTTGCCAATTTATGGGGATGCAGCCTCGAATTTGATATTTTAATGTGCCGTTAGCCCTCCATTCTCTATGCATTATTTTCTGGACTGGCCTAAACATGAAAAAGGTACGCTGCGCAGTTATGGTAAAACTGGGTTTATTGATGTCAGAAATAATGAAATATGTTATGCTTAATGTATGGGTGAAATCGATATCTTTATAAAATAGCAGTCCAGAAATTGATCACTTAGAGTAGTTATATGTTGTTGTTAAATTGAAAAATGTTTCAGTTATTTTAAATGTAGACCAAGACCACCAATAAACTCAATAAACTGGGCGATCATTACAAAAAAATTATTTTCAAAAGCTGATACTTGCAAGCACTAATTTTGGCAACAAGTAGAGAAACTCATACAGTTTTCTATGTCTTGTACAGTGTATTTGTTTCACAATTGTTCCAGCAAATGTTAGCAATGATATAAATTCGAAATTACAAATTTATCTAGACAAGTGAGATCACTCGAACATTGGAAATTAATATATTCCTCTTCTCTTATATATAAATAACTTGTCTATCTGGAGTATTTGAATAAAAAACTGGTCGATTGTGAAAAACTATTTTCACATTAGCATATACACGTGGCTTTTCTCTTAGTAGTCTGAATATGAAATACAGGGTGATCATAAAGCTTACTCTCATTATAGAAATTTATTTTTGTAAAAACTGTTAGGGTTGCAACTACCAAATTTTGGAAAAAGGTAGAACTTTTAGTTCGAAATCCATGTATTTGGTTCACAGGGAGTACCAGAAGGTGGCTTAGGCAAACCGCTAAAATCGTAAAAATGCGTCTATGCAGGGAAAGCTCAATGTGTTTTCTGTTTTCAGTGTTAAGCACAATTTCAAAAGAAAATTGAATTCAAAAGAGATTTCCGAACTCAAAGTCATCAGAAGTTGTACTCTCTTCAGAAATTGCAATTAACACTGATTGGCGATTTGATCACATAACACCTGCCGTTAATTATATTGTTGGTCTTCCTACTTGGATGCAATTTTCTGTTATTGTGATTAAATACGCGCAATATAAAACTAGGAGTTCTAGCATTTCTCCAAAAGTTGGTTCTTGTAACTCTATTTTTTTTAAAATTAGTTTTTGTAAGGAAGGTAACCCTTTATGATCACCCTGTATTATCGCAGAAAAAGCTCCATCGCAAATCGACTTTCTTAAAAAGTTTCATAAGATCACAAAAGCCTAATTGTGTAGCCGTTTCGTTTTAATTCCCCTCATAAATTATCTTCTCTCGCCTTTTTCGCGTGATAATTTTGTCCAAATCGTAATTAAATTTTGCCATTACTGGGTGTTGTGATCCTTGCTGAAGATGTCATAATGATTCTTCGTATAGCCGAATGATAAATGTTCGTCTTTAACGACAAAACGAGCATCATGCAGTGCCCCGGGGCTAAACCGAGCTGGCAGATGAAAGTTAATTCGAAACGACCCGTGTCTTTTGTAATAAAGATTTTTGATCAAATTATCGTAATATATCACTGGCATTGTCATTGATACGACCCCATTTTCTTTTTTATTTTTCTGCAACATCTCTTTTTAAGCCCCCCTGGCAAAACGCGAAGAAATTTCTCCTACGAAAGACTGCGATTCATCGATTTCTTAAACTGTACACTGTTATCAGGATAAATTGCTGTTGGGGAAATATTTGTTTACAAAATGCAAGAGAAAAATGATATTAAGATCCCGCTGAATTTGAATAAGAATTTGGGGAGGGGGGGGGGCGGCATATATCGCCAGCGAGGAAAGTGGGTTTGATCTTAGAGGCGAAATAACGAGCAAATATAAACAGCTTCTGTGTCAGAAGGCCGTTTCGAACAAATTGCTTTTGTCATCTTTTCACCTGCATGGAGAAGAAAAACGAGATTTTTTACGCCTTTCTGCACGTTCCTGAATTTTCATTTCGATTCAATCTTGCCAGCGTGTTATGACTCCATTTAGCTTGTTTCTTCGTGCTTAAATGTTAAGCTGAAAATTTCTGCGATATAGTTTCGTATTAGCGAAAAATTGGATGTTATGCCCCTGATAAAGAATACTTCGATAGGATGGTCACCTTCAAATTCACTAAAATTCACTTCAAATTCATATTTAAAAACAACAAATACTGTACAGTGTACGTGTATAAGTAGCAAGTTACTGTAAAAATCGGATCAGTGATTTAAACAGGAAAAAATAAAATAAAAGGATAAATTCCGACAGCTGGGACAGATGTCATTCTTGAATACTATACAAGTATAGGCTTGAAATACACATTAGACATTGTATGTACATTTGTGTAAGGAACAGTACCGAGCTTTATCCTCAGAAGGTTTTACGCCAAAATTGAATGAAAAATGTTTGTACAATTGATATTGTATGGTCAACAGCTTATCTTTTCAGCAATTGCCCTAGTGCTGAAAATTTTATAAATTTTCACATGAAAAGTGTAGAGAATTTTACTATGATCTTTAAACTGGGCAAAATGTAATTACATGTAAAATATTTCCGTTTTCTTGAACATGCTGGCTGTGCGCACAATCATTATAAGCTCTCAGTCTAACTCAACTTCAGTTTCCAACCTGTATGACATTCAGGATGAAAATACTGTTTGTGTGTTAAAGGGCATTTTAATTTGTTATAGAATATGGTCATTTATAGCAGGATTTGTGGTATTTTAAACAAGAAGGTATGTCTGTGCACCTTTTTTTAAAAATCTCGCTATCTTTGAGTGTACATTGTATTTATGAGTGAGCTAGCTCGTATAAGGCCCTCATCAGTGATCAGTTGGAAATGCATTTATTTAACTCAGCTTCTATTTTCATTCCTCGAAGACGAAAATAACCTTTAGCCCAACGGCAGTTATAAATTTCTGTTAATTTGGACAAATGGCGTGCTGCTAGGTCTTAACTCAGAATTTTTGAAACATTTCTCGGTTTTAAGATAGCGAGTTCATGCAGGAGGTTGCTCATAAGTATACGTGCGAGTCTTATGTGAGGAAGATAAATTCGCAGGGTGCTCGCGTGTATTTAGATGAAAGCTATTTCAAATCTTTCCTCTTTTACAGTTTATAAACGTCGGTCACAAATATAAATTCCCCAGATATGCCGTAACACACGATATGGAAACAAATGGCGCTTCCTGCAGCCCAGATGCCTATCCCGAACTTATAATGATTACGGATAACTCGCTGTCAAATCGCTATGTTGATCTATGGCGGAATATTTATCTAGCAAAAAGAAAACAAGCATTAAAACAATGTGTCTGTAAAAGCTAGAGCATACATGTATGCGTGGAAAACGTAAGCCTGTTGGACATTTTTATAATGAAACTTACATGTAGGCGCCTAGCTGTCCATATGTACAGTTTTCATTCATAAAAGCCTCAAAACAACACTTGTCAACGCACTGATTACAACAAAGGAAATATTACGCTAAAATGACAATTTCAAAACTTACGAAACAACTTTGAGCATTGTAAGTTGTTCTATAATATAATTCAAAAGTTTGAATTTGCCGCTCATCGCGTGCGAGCGCTTATTCGTTGAACGGAGTCACGTGCTGATGCACGTGCTAACCATGGCAACCATGGAACGAGATATTTCATTTGGCAAGACGTTCCAAATTGCAAAAAGAACTCAGTTGTGTTTTTCAAAATGGCGTAAAATGTCAACTTCACAGTTATATCTCAAATAAAACAGCAATTAGCAGGTATTTAGTATATTGGTAGTTCAAAAACAAATATTTTGTATTGTATTTTCGCTAAAGTCAGTATTTTCCACCATTTTTAAATATAATTAAGCAGGCCCAGCTAGCTGGGGCAGACATTTAGCTAGTTGTACTTATGTTAACCGAATTTTTAGACTATATGAAGGTATTGATGTAAAATTAAAAATTTGTATCTAATAGATAATGTTCAGCATTAATTTGGCGATGTGAATATATGCGATAAATGCATCATATACATGTACATGTGCATTCAGTGTATTTAGTACATTCATTGTATTCAGTAGAATGTATACATGGGCATATGCTGTAATGCATTACATCCGTCGAAAAAATCGTTATCTACAATCATACTTTGCCAAACGTGTAACCTGATTGTTATTATTATTCACGTGTGGTGATATAATAGGCATGCTATTCGGGTAGAGTAGTAATTCAGCGAAGGGTTTTATTTATCGTTGGGAAAAATTGGGCTACTCGATCCACATTTGTGGTAATCATATTTATTCGTTTTTGTTTTTGCCTACTGGGTGCTCGCCAGTTAAACGAGAGTCTACTTTCATGATTATTTTACAGGCAATTGTAATTGCTTTATTCTGACGGTATAAAATAGGTCTAATGTTTCTTTATTTTCTGGGCGTTCTTTGTCACTATGTCGTATTGTTAATTTCTGCATTGACGATACGCTCCTACGTATTTTTGAGTATCATTTCATATGCACTTATAACGCCCAAACTCATCCATACATCTTTCCCAAATGTAGGTCATAATACATGTACTTCTCATGGGTCGAAAAACGCCTACAAATCTAAACTTACCAATCGTTGTGTTCACACGACTTCTGATATAAAATTTCCCAAAGTCAAAATGGTGTTCATAAATGTGTATTTATCAATGTAATTTTTTCTGACTAGCAGCCCATAAAATATCTACCAATTACATGTGCTCGAACATTGACATTTTGGCCTTAACTTTCTGCAGAATTCTTTCGTTTAGTAATTTCACCAAGTCATTTTGTTTTCGTTAAAGATAAAATTTTCGTTCAAGATCAGAATTAATCGAACTTCAGATATAATAAAGCCGTCTAGGTAATTTCGTATAGTACATAAAGCTTTAAAAATCCTTCTTCGGAAATGTCAACGTGTTTACGAAAACCGTAACCATTTGTAGAAAGAATTTTCTACTATTTTATTCTCCCAGAGGCTTTGCTTATTAAATGCCAGTATAGCATAAAATGACGACAAACTAGAATCAAGGAAAACGTCGAAAGGCTTTCAGAAAGCAAACCAGCGCTTTGCCAAAAATAACTTTTTTTTATTACAAATTTTTAATTTTTGTTTTCCGAAAACCTATTTTGCTTTTAAGTTCCATTAGAAATGCTTTTTATATCCAGATATAATTAATGAGCGAGGCGCATTACTTTCGAATGCTAAAAATCCCCTTATTTACATTTGCCTTTTTATTTTAAATTCTAATGTAAAATTATATGCTTTAATTACGAAATCCTTCATGATCCTACGAAATCATTTTAAGCTAGCTTATAAAATAATAAATTAAGAAATACTTCGACATTACCTCAAATTTTCATTAATTTATGTTTAGCCAAAAAGTGATTAATCAGTCTTTTGTTAATATTGAAACGCAGAGATGAAAACGAATGTACAGCATAGCAGTTGTACTATCAAATTGCCATGCATGCTGACACTTTTCCCTCATGAAAATCAGGCTCTTGACTTTGAATCGATTTTTAGTTTCACACTTTAGTGCAACTCAGGTTTACTCCGGAAACGGATGCATCAATTGACAGTGATATTTTTCTGCAATTATCAATTTAAAAGCCATTCTCAGTGAAATAACAGCAGTACTTGTACACAAATTTGCACATCGTTGTCGCACCACACCCAGTGCTCGTACCACACCCTGGAATAGGACCCAAATATTTATCTTGGGTAAAAACTAACAACAAATATAACTTCTATCCATGTTTTTTAAATCCTTGATTCATCTACTGTAAAAGGCAGAAATTACTTGGTTCACATACTTGCATCATGACGCTAATACAGACGTAAAAGCATTGTAAAAGCAAGTTCATTAGGCCAAGAGGCCCAAGAATAATAGAACATATTTTTCATCCAAACTTTGAAATAACTAGTTATTGTCGTAGTGCTAAGTGAGGGCTAAGGAGGTCATAGGGTCATTCCCCTTTGGCAGACAGTTGCTTAGCAATGGTCCTTGTGATTTTCTCTCAATCCATTGTTGATGTCCACCACCGAAAGGCAAACCAAAGTACTGGTGACAAGCAATTTGTCAACTTTCTGCAATTTTTTTTCTTAAAAAAACGAGCAACACTTTGTCAGATCTCGTTATATATGGCTCGAGATTATAGCCTGTAGGACAATCGCTCTTTCACCAATGCTGTTTTCTGTTCAACTTTGCTCTTCTGATTTTGCCAATCTTCAGCCATTGTGCAACTACATTGTACATCACTTCAACTCACGGCTGAGAGAATGCGCATACATGTATACACATGTATGGATTGGTTAATTTAATTCCTCTTGTAACGTCCAACCTGACAAAACGCCGTCACGTTTTCAGTGACAACCAGACCCGCTCTTATGAAAATCTGATCACGTTATTCGTTTGGCTTTAGAACGAACCTCCATAAAGTGGTCAACGATGGAATCGATCGCCACTCACCAAACATTAAGAGGTTTCTTTGACCAAATAGTGAAACTTGTTTTGTGTGCTGCATTTCACTAGTACAAGGTATTCATTTTTTTAAACTATTAGTTACAGGAACAAATTTGGGAAAAAAAAGGTTGCATAACCAGTTTTTTATTTACAATTGTAATGTGTTTGGTTCACATTGAATACCAGCAGGCGGCGCTGTAATCGATAGAATCGAAAATAGCACCAATTGCAAAGTATGAAAACCTTCCAGATGGCCGCTGGTGACGCTACTACATGTAGTTGTTTATTCAAATATGCAAGAAAGACAAGTTTAAAAAATATTTTTTAGAATTTGGGTAGGGCTTTATGATCACCGTGCATTTCATACTATGACTGCCGATAGGAAAAGCAATTGTACGTGCTATAAAGGCAACAGTTTCATAAACTACTAAGGTCTTATTCAAATATACGAGAAAGACAAGTTTTTAAAAATAATTTGTGTTATGAGGCCTCTATATGATCACCGTGTATTTCATACTTTGACTACTGAGAGGAAAACCATGATAGCTAACGTCAAAATTGTTTTCCATAAACTACTAGTATATATATATATAATTCAAATGCTGTATATATATACATATATATATATTGAGGGTAGGACTTTATGATCACCCTGTATTTCATTGGAGAGGAAAACCTACATGTTAACGTCAAAGCAGTTTTTCATAAACTACTAGTTTGTATTCAAATAATCGAGACAGACAATATTTTTAAATAATTGGAGGATCGTTTTTTTTTTTTTTGTAATGTTCAAGTAAACCCTCACTTGCCTGTTTTAAAATGCTTTTAAATGTTTGCCATTGCTGACATTTGCTGCAAGAATTTCAAATTACAAGAAATTCTGCAGTTCACAAATGGTCTCCACCTCCTGAAAAAATTAACCTAAATGTAAAAATACAACTTGCCACTGAAATTTGTCCAGCTGTTGAGATGCCCAGTTTGAAAGGTGTGCCCAAGCGCAGAATAATCCAGAATTCGAGGGCTCGTACGTATGGTCAACTGGCTCGCTGGCCATCTGTTGTGGACTCGAAGTAAAAGAAAGAATTATTAGATATATTTGCGGTGAAAATCGTTATTTATTTGAAAAAAGGTGGTCGTTGTGACATAAAACGCTGACGTGAGCGGAATAAAGAAAAATAACAAATGTTCCGCTTAATTTGTCATTGTCCGAGGTATGGTCAGTGGACCAAAAAATGTATTGTATGGACAGCAGCAGGTTTTGGCTTTTGAGTCAGAAACAGCATATTTTTTTTACGAATGCAAATTTCGCTTTGATTTTATTTATTAGTCCTAAATGTTGACAACGTATTTTTTATCAATTGTTGAAGCGGACTCCCCGGAATGGTCAGCCAGACATATTACCTTCGAACGCTTCCATATTTCATTACATGTGGCAATAAATAGGTTCGGAATCATAACGGGGAATTTTCCCAATGACTGAGACGAAAACAAAACTAAAACTAGGTTTACGCTGTTCGCTAGCTGACTGTTGGATGGTGCTTTGGCGCGAGGTTTCTACAAGGGATGCGAGTGCGCGACTTCGGGGAAAGCTAAGCGGCAGCTGGAGGCAGGAGAG
>JAQGAF010005216.1:0-12464 GCA_034687865.1 Kryphioiulus occultus | reverse complement strand
TTTCGCCTTATTTCGTAGGCCTAGTTCATTTTTCAAATCAATAAGTTCGTACTATTTGAAATAAATCCAGTCCACAATAGTAAAGTTAATGATGTCACATGTTCTGAACAAACTGTTTGAAGATTATACAACAATGAGCATTAAGCATGTCTATTTAAATAAGTATAAATTAAAACATGAAAAGAAACAGGATATACACTTTCTGTTCAAGAAATCAAGGCTTGATACAGAAAATGGAACCATACATGTGCATTACATTTTATTTCAAAAGTGGTATTATGAATAAAATATGCAACCAGTTTTCAATATTGAGCCTTCTTCGCATGGAATTTTGGGTAATCGTATGAATACTGTACATGTTAAATACTCGTCTTAAGATGCAATGAGGTCTTATGGGTTTTTACATTAATGTGGTAAATTGGGTAGCAGCTGTGCTATTTAGGATCAGGTGAAGATGTTAACAAAAATGCTAGTAAATTGCCACTGCTAGAAACTTTCCTAATGCAGCAATCCTATTTATTGTTTCTTGGCAGAATGGGTGTACAGTATATTCGGAGACTGCTTACTTCATGTTTTTATTTGATAAGCCAACATATCATCATGAATTGCTTTTCGGCCAGTCCAGTTATAATGCTGAAATGCTGAGAATTAAGCATACCTAATTAAAAGTTAATTTTGCAAGTAAATTTGAGAAATGCTGAGAATTAATCGTATATACCTTGTGAAAAATACATTTTGCAAGTAAATTTACCCAAAAAATATTTTGTCCAAATTATGGGAATAACAAGCTCCAAATTCTTGTAATCCTAAATGCTGAGAATTTATTATACATGTACCTTGTGAAAAATAAGTTTTGCAAGGAAATTTGACTAAAAATATTTTGTCCAAATTTTGGGATCACAATCTCCAAATTCATGTAATCCTAAATGCTGTGAATTAATCATACCTTGTAAAAAATACATTTTGCAAGTCAATTTAACCAAAATACATTTTGTCCAAATTATGGTAGCATCCCCTCTAAGTTCTTCTACGTGTAAAGTTACCTTAGTAGTATTCCAGAAGAGAACGTCACGTATTATGCCAGAAGTTGTAATCAAAACGCAACTTGCTTTTCGATTGTTTCAAGATTGGTTCCTGTTTCAAGTGGTCTTGTGTCCGAATCCACATGTTTATGCAATGACCACTTGGGCAGCAGCCAGGGAAGTGTCATTTTTGATATAAAAAGTGGTCATTGAGTTTCCAAAGAGCACCTCTCCCCTCGTTTCCATCAACCTAAGATGACTTGTGGGGATTTCGTCCAGAGTCCATCTATTTCTGCAAACGACCATTGCTTCTGTTTGCGATGCATTTGAGCAAGGACTTCTCTAAAAACTCACTTTTACGACTGATGAAAACGTTTGATCGAGGGCGAGAGATGCATGTATCATGAGTGCTATAGCTGGCTTTGAACAAGAATCTCTGGCATTTTGGAAATCTTAACATTTCCTCTGAAGACTTCGTAGACAAGGATATAGGATTGTTTATACCCACCTTCAGTACTCGCATAATCCTTTTTATTTTCTTCTTCTTTTCTCCTCTCGACACATGAGCTGTGGATACGCTTGAAATCGTGGATTGACCTCTGCAAAAATGCGAGAAAATGACAAATTTCCAATAACGTTTAATGTGGAGCTATCTGCACTTGATAGGAAATGTTCATCCTATTGTATTTACCGTCTAAATTGATGGCACAATTCTCCCTATATGATACGCATGGAAATGTTTCTTACCTTATACATGTATACAGTATTCGAGTTTTCCTAGACCTGGAAAATCTGGAATTGTCAGGAAAATTGGAAAGACATGGAATGTCTGGGAAAAGTAGATTTTACATGAATTTTGAAAAAGTCTAAAATTCAAAATACACTATCAATATTACATTTGTTTTCACATCGCATGGCTAGTTATTAGTCATTAAGCTAAGAAAATCAAGCTTGAAATTTAAGCAGGCAAACCTGTGATTGATATTATCAATTAAAAAAATTACTAAATTTTCTGTTCTATCTCCTGTTCGCATTTAAGACAGTGGTAAATATAACATTTCGTGTACATATAAGCTTATTTACATAAGTGAACTAATATATTTTCAGTGGTCAGGATGGTCAGGGAAATGTTTAAACAAGTTTCTGAAAACGTTTGAGTACTTGAAAATTTCCTTTTCCCAGACTTGCAAAATGGAAAACTTAAAATTGCCAGGAAAATTGGAAAGGCGTGTAAATAGTTAGGGCAAAGTGATTTACTTTGAAGAATCCAGAGAAATTCAACCAGAATTCAACATTTCTATGTTATATTTGCTTTTACATGGCTGGTCATTAGAAACCAGGAAAATTACGATTGCAATTTTATAAAGCACATCTATGGAAAAAAATGAATTTGTTAATTTGAAAAAAGACTAAATTTGCTGTTTGTTTCCTTACGGAAATTTTCTTTTCATCTCCCGTTAGACATATACAGTGTATGTACAATAAGTGATACATATTGCATTACATGCATTTAACTATACTTACATTAGATATACATTGGCATATGTCATACATGTACTTTTGCATTTTCAGTGGTCAGCGAAATTTAATTTAAAACCTTAAATGTCAGGACAATTTAATTTAAAACCAGAAAAGTCAGGGAAATTTAATTTCATTTTTGTTTGAACCCTGTACGAGTATAATTCACAATTGTTCTTTCCATAACAGTCGCCATTTTGAGCAGTCGATTTGCTTCAAACGCACTGCCACCTGCTGGCACCTTCGTGAATTAATAACCTGCTTGCGACCATAGAAAAAATACAGAGATGCTTGAAATTCCAGCACCACATGACGCTTTTCTAACGAATTTCCAGTGGTTGGACAAATTTTTCTCAGTGGTTACCACTCGTGGCATTTCTGCGTTACCGAAATTAAGGGGGGTCCTACTTGATGGAATTGTTTTTGGGCCCCCTATGATGTCATCTGACCAGTTTACACTGACCTTTGCAACAAAATAATAGGGTTAAGCATACTTCTGGAAGGGTAGGGTACCAGCTTTTTTTGGAGTTTTAGAGGTGGTGATACATGGTGCTTGCATAGTTGTGTATGTTTGTGTAGGAAGTGCACCTTGATTAAGGTGCACAAAAACAGTGACAGTAATGATCATAGGATGTGGTGCAACGCCTTAATGCTAGATTAAATCCCCTAGGGTCATAGGCAGGGATGGGATTTAACAAGTGGGTTTATATGGCATGGTCAAGCAACGTCCTCTATGGAGTAAAGGACATATAAAAGATGGTAGTAGGCGCCACTATCCATGGCTTGTTGACCAATTTGGTGAAATTTTTACGATGTGCTCTTTAAAATGCGTCTTTTTTCGAGTATTTTGTCCTCCAGCCCATCGTGCTGAACTTGTTGTTTTTTACTGCCTCGTTTTACAACACCTTGTTTTTTAGTTTTTTTACACCCATGGCACCCTCCACCTTAATTGTAATGTCTGTGTGGGTATAGGACGTGTTCTATGGGCCCCATTTCCATTGTGAAGCCACTCCCATTCTTATGCAAGGTGGTATTTATAGATTTTGGTGGCATTTTGGGGCAGACGAACACCATTATGTAAGCTAATAATAAACTGGCACTTTACGTTTACAAGAATAGTACCCAAGGCATCGGGAAAACGTTTTCTGTTAGATAAATGCTGGGTATGGCCTCATGGATAACGTCTTCCTTGGCAATGTGACAAGCAAAGACACTTCTAAACCCTTCTGGTAACATACTCCATTTTGTAGCAATCATAGCAACACAAATCAAACGTAGAATTAGCACGTTTGAAATGTATATGAACGGAAACACTGGTTCTGCAATAAAAGGAATCATGTCCACGTGTATTTACACAAATATTACATGTATTGTTGTTTATACACCTGATGGTGAAATGTGTAGCAATTGGTCTTGTGACATTAGTTCACCTTCAAACGGAATCATGCCCACATGTAATTTAAATAAATATTAGTGGTGCAGATATGCAAAATAGAAAAACTGGCAATTGATGTGACAGTCACATTGAACGATTTTTCTTTTCTGCAAAGTTGATGCCTGTAATCAGTTTTCACTTCTGGATTTTAGAGAAATGCGCTAAGTATAATTAATTCTATACCTGGAAATTACGCTGTGGTTGCAAAGCACTGAACTTTGTTGAAGCAGCTGAACTTTGGGAAATTCCTTCGAGAAATAATTAAGCAAAATGCGACTACTGCAATAAAATTAACCTCCTTAATTGCAGGCATGGTTCCTTTTAATGGGAAGACGTCATTAAAGCGAAACTGCAGACATGCCACTAGTTTCGCGTAGGACAAACCCAATAGGACAATCCCAAAAGGGATCTCCACAATTCGCAGATAAATATAGTGTTGCAGATAAAGTTAATTTTAATTACTTGTGGCATTTTTTATATGAATAGTCATGGAAATTAATCAGATTTCGTCAGGGAAAGTAAGGGAAATTGAGTGGCAATTTTTGGTATGAACCATGTATTTACTTTTGAAGCTCCGTGTATAACTTTTCCCATCATGGCTGTTGTTTACTTCTCGGTGGGCCTAACCCATAACAAAATTTGCGACAAGTCTGATATTTTCAGCTTTTGTTCTCCCCAAATTCAATTTTTTAAGTCGTTTTATGTTGCCGCAAATGCGGTATTTGTTATCCCCCAATTCCATGCATGGGTCTACTACCCCCTGCACGTTACATGTGTATATTCATATACAGTATAGAATATTTATAATTTCATTTCTTCGTATACTTGACTGAGGGTGTCGTTATAAGTTCACCTACCGTGTGCAGTGAATGCATAATATATTTCCGACGTGATCCAGTCTTAAAACAAAATATAGTAATCTTTTTTGTCCCAGCGTTTTTTATGCTTTTAACTTTGATGTAGCTGAAAAACAAAACCTTTATCATGTCATGCGTGTGTTTTCCACACAATATGTGGGTTTGCTTCAGCTTGCCACTCGTATTATGTGTACACGAGCTTAAGAAATGCTTCTTTTCATCTTTAGTTTATACGCCTGGTACGCCATAAAGAATCTCCTTTGGGCTTTGCTTTTCTTCTTTAATTTCCAAAATTGCATCTTTGTGCCCCACGCCATAACATGTCAACTCGTAATATTAAAATTCTGCGGCACAAGGCTATTCGTGCTGTCTCCTGGTTTTGCTTCAACATAATTATGACATGCACAGCACGACGTATTAATAATGCGACCAACCTTTTTTCCTTTTTTTTTGTAAAATGAAAATGTTTTTGGTTTATGTACGAGATTTCTGAACTCGTATACAATACTGCGTGATAATTCGGTTTGCGGGTCTTTTAAAAGGATAACAGTAGGATTTATCTTTGAAATACAGTAGTTTTTGCCAATTGTAGCCTTGTATGGATAAGAAAAAACCGATGTTCTCAGTATATACAGTAGCATGCATTTTCAAGCCTTGTCAAGTTCATGTGTTGCTTTTGATATCAAAGGGATTACATCAAGCAGCTTTTGGCAATCGTTACCAAGAAATAAACATTTGAGTATTTTAGAAAATTCAAAATACTAGATAAAGTGCTGAATATGAGGGTGGATAGGGACGTTCAAACGTTATCGTCATCTTATGGGGGTTGGTCAAATAATGCGCGTCAACATAGGCTTTATCTTACCTGTAAACGAGCTTTTGTGACTCTAAAATTAATCATATATGCTAAAATTTTGATACATATTTTGTTCAATTAATTTTTTTTTCATCTTTGGGTGGGGGGTTGGTCAATTTGTGCGTCATCATTGGGATTTTCTAAAAATTTGAATTTGGGAAATCATTTTATTTTGAAAATGGGCTTTTGTGTGACTGAAATCCATTATTATTGTTCAAATTAATAAAAATTTAACTCAATTCGAATTTTCCCGACCAATGATACCTGATTGCATGATAGCATAGTATTACAGGTATATGACCCCAAACTACCTTGAAAGGTGAAACCTACTTTAGGGGTTCTTGGATATTCGGCCTTTAATTTCTTATGCATTATCATACCATATTGTGTTGTTTTTTCTCAATTGAACTAATGACTGCTAATTATAGGCAAATATAAACTGCTTCCAGTTAGCTCCAAGATAAGTTTTTCAGAAACTTTTAGATTTTCATAATATGCCGTATAATACTTTTTCAGAACATTTGCATATGCGGTCATGGCGGTGCATTTTAATCTGAAAAAATCCACTTTTGCCACTTTTTCTTCGTAATGATATTCTTACTATAGTCAGAAGGGTGGATTAAAATACAGTATGAAAAACCCTATGGCGTCCAATTAAATTGCTGAGGTAACCCCATACATCATTTGTACGTGTGATGCGGATTATATCAATTGTTATAAAGATATGACAACTTGAAATTCATACCCTGAAACCTTGAAAGCGAGGACTTTGAAACGAGTCTGGAAAACGTGCCAAGTTTGCACAATTTTACTGTATATGTATATCAAGATTTACTTCTCTCAAATAGACTGCAGTGCACTTTTTGTAAAGTAATGAAAACGTTACTTCCATTGGTAATTTAAAAAGGTACGTTCACTCGTACAGAATCTCTCAAACGACAAAAATAAAATTGGGTTCGTAAAAACCAAGTCCTCCAACGAAATTCCCAGAAAACAATGGGAAAAACGTTCGATAAACTGATTTCAATTATGAATCAAGATGTTTTATAAAATGTAAATTTCAGGCAAATGCTGTTGTATGACTAAAAATAACCATTTTTTTTTATATAAATTAAAATAATATACATACAGTGTATTTAAAACATTTATTGTCTTACTTTTATATGAAATTTAACTTTTGAGCAATTTCTGTAAAAGCATCATCTATAGGAATATGTCGTTATGGATAATCTGCCTTGAAAAACAAAAAGTTTGTGACGTTTTATTACGTAATAAATTACATATGGTGCTGCGGTTCCTAAAAGGAGAATCGTCATAAACATTTACTAGATGCAGTATTTTCTCAGTGTACTGTGCAAGTAAATATTTATTGTTATGGTACATGCAAGCACTTAGATGTTTGAAATAATGCTTAACATAGATACAATATCTTCTAGTGAGACTAAATAACCTTTGCTTTTTTGACTTGTCTCATCAGGATGGCAGAGTTTTATACGCATTTGCATAGTTTTAATTTTTTTCTCGTAAAATCAGGTAATTTAAGCTTAGTAAATTTACAGTTGTCTACCAATTATAACTAGTAAGAAATATTTCTTATATGCAAAATCCTCCGTTAATTGCACACTGTTATGAGCGCAGACAATGCCTGCATCTGCGTGTATTTACAGATGTCTACCAATTATAACTTTTAAGAAAAGTTGAAATTATATCTTGGATATGATCATAATTTGTGTAATTTTTACCATGTTTTCGTACGTAGTGAAGGGAGAGTATAACAGGGCTCACCCAGACCTGAGAAACCTGAAATTATTATGGGAATTGGAAAGGCCTGGGAAAGTCAGGCAAAAGTCTGGGAACGTCGGAGAATTACAACTAATCAATAATACATTCCACATTGATGGTTTTTGGTGAACATTTGTGTTCACCAAAAACTATCTGAACACAAATTTTCAGCAATAACGCCTATGTTGAATGTATTTTTGAACACAGATGTTCACCAATGTGGAATGTATTATTGATTTGTTGAATTTCCCTGCCTTTTTCTAAGTAAATCAAGAGACGACAAGCAATGCTGCGAAAGAAATTATCAATTTAAAAAATATCTAAATTTCCTGTTTCCTTATATATGAAAATTTGTTCTAGCTCCTGTTTAGGCATCTCTTACCTTTTTAACAAGGCATTCTTGTTTTTAAACATGGAAAAGTCAGGGAAGTTAGTAATGATTACTTTTATTTTATTTTATTTTTAAGCATCTGATCAAGATGGTCAGATTAGTATGCAAATACATGTAATTCCAGCTGTAAAACTGGCCAGTCGAAATTGATTTTGCTGAATGAACCTACTACCACGAATCTCGTCAGTTTTGACTAGAATATTTCATCAGAAACCTCACCACAATATCATCATGCAGCTAGCATCAAGCAACTGTACACCGCTGAACAGTGACTGTCTCTGTAGAGGTAGAAGAGTTCACTTTGAACCCTTTCAGTTCAAATACTTCTTAATTGATAACTCAAAAATAAAACATCGCAAAATTTGATTCGAGATCTGTGCTGAAATTTATTATTACAACAGGTAGGATAATTGCCTGGATATGCTTTTATAATCTTGCAGAATGAAATTTTTAAGAACACTGTACATTACAATGTTTCTGCGTTAAAATTCCAGTACTACTGTACAAGAGTTCGTTTTGAACCTCTTCAGTAACCCTACTGTACTGCACGCGTAATTGCTGGATAGATAAATTTGTAGCACATTAGCATTACTGGTATTGCATTATGAACATTTTAATAAGATTAGTCATGAAGGGTGAATGATTGCCGTAAAATGTAAGTACATGCAGTTTACGGAATTAAAATACTGTGTCAGTATAAACCTCGTTCCATTTGTTGACCAGTTTGCGACAGTTCCTTGGCTGGTCAACCTACAGAGGTTTTACTCTACCTTCCTCCGCCCCAAGCGTACGTCCTTTATGGATGACCCCTAAGGGTATGTTCAACTGATTATGATCCCATAGGGCTTTCTTCTTCAATGTAGGTTAGTCCGAAATCCTTTTATTGCAAGTTGGAGTCGATCGAAGTTGGGGCTACTTCGATGTCCATCCTTGGAGATTTTCTGGCCATAAACACGCGTGGCTGAAACCACCAACTAAGATGGCGGAGTGTGATGTTTCGCAGCCTATTATTGACGTAACGTTAGCTTTGAGTAATTGAGTTGCACGAACCATACAGCGTATATACGCAGCAATGTACGTTCATTTGCACGTGTATATTTGAATTATGATATCCGCAAACCCACGAGAGGGTCTTTTAATTATTACACATAAAATGGTCGTTTAAACCGAGCGTAAACTCCTGTTTAATGCGCCTACACGTGTTCGTACTTGTCAGACGAAATTAATTTTACGTGTTATTAAATTGCGCACGCAACGAACAAGGCTGGCAATGAGAGAAAATTTGTTATTTGGCATTTCGGCAATGGGCACATGGGATTTTCGAACGGAAATTTTGGCCCATTACTCCTGCATGGCGTCATTTCAACTTTACCAACATTCTCGTTGACCCCGTTTAGACCCTTGTGGAGTTAGTTTTAATTTGCTTCCATACTGTACCATGCATTCTAGTTTCACGTTTTTCTCATGAGATGGCCATAGTGTGACCATTGGTGGTGCTTGGTTGTTTTTGACCGGTTAATTAGCTACGTGCCCAGCATGGACGATGAGTGAGCCTGGCTCCAGGGGGTGTCGAAATTGTTCCCTAAAATCAAGAAGGTCAGTTTCAAACTTGTGCACTGTTAGTCATCCTTTCGAAATAGCACATTGGAAAAAATGAAAAATCCAGCAGTTCGAAGGATTTGTAACACAACTGCCAATTTTTGGTGACAAGCGTCACGACGTCCCATGTCACTTCAGGGAATTACTTTTCACCTACATGTATACACATGTCACCGTCACGGTTAATCGATTGCTATGCTCTTGACCGTTTATGCATGATAGCCATCTATACACGTACGGTAGTTCCAATTTCAAAGTTTTAGAGGGCAAGAGTGGTAATATACATGTACATGTATAAAAACGTTTAATTATGGACTAGGCAAACGTTTCGGTGATTTTTTTGCGTGTTTCTGATATAATTCTGATATGGCTGTGACGCTATTTAGTCACCCTTAAAGATACCAAATCTCATGATAATTCATATCAAATTTGAATAGCTCATGCTTTGTCTACATGTATTAATTGCTATTTCGTGACAGTAAAGTGAACTGACTTTTCCATCTTTTCCCCTTGCAGACTAATATTCTTGGGACCGGTGCTAAATATTAGTTTAGAGAGCTTATTATATTGGTCAGTTTGGGGTGCAGGAGCCTACCCCTTGGAAACTGCTTTTATTAACCATTAACTCTCCACCTTTGATATTTTGCCAAAGTTTCTGCATGCAAACTGTAGTATTATGTATACAGTAGAACCTCCCTATGTTGACCATATTTTAATTGGCCGGACGGTCACCATATCTCTTGAACCCCTTCAGTATCCCTATATACTGTACTGTACGTGTAATTTCTGGATGAATTTACAGCACATTAGCAATACTGGTACTGTATTATGAACATATTTATAAGATTATTCAGGAATGATTATATACTGTCAAATGTAAATACATGCAGTTCACGGAATTAAAATCCCGTGCTAGTACAGGCCTCGTTCTATGTTGACCACCTCCTTACAGTATGTTGACCAGTTTGCGACAGTTCCTTGGGTGGTCAACTTACAGAGGTTCTACTATGCATGAAAATAATGCAAAACACCACTTTCAGTTTATCTTACAAGTATCCAATTTCCATAAGGACATACAGCGGTATCTAGCTCGGATTTTTCGTTGTTTTTTTTTGTCCACTTTTCGGAATACGATATATATGAAACGTTCATTTCGTGAATTAATGTTGTTTTTTTTCTTGCCAAGTTCTATCTAAAGCCCTCGCATTTTCGAGCCTATTAGTTTGCTTCGAATCCCTATAATGTGACCCATGCATGGATGGCGCACGCAGTTGTTTGTCCATCGTAAATAAATGCGCAATTTATGGCGTGCTAATATTGTTTCGTCTTTTTCTTGCGCAAAATTGCCTTTTAATTCTCGTGTTGCTTCTGCTCGTCGTAATACTAAAACTCCGTGGATTTTTTTTTTCGTTGCTTTCTTCGCCCCTCCCACCCCCACAACCGCACCCACCCCCACCCAGGCCCCAATTGCAACATGGGATCCGTGGGAATTAGCCCATTGCGAACACGTGCCACATGCACTAGGTTTTCGCCTCTGGGTCCGCATCGAGCATTAACTGAATTGAGCTTGGTAGCGACGATTAGAGGCTTGCAATTGCTATCATAAAATATTGCCGAGGTGCATTCTGGGTGGCTTATGTACTCCTGTTTGCGCTAAATATTTACCCATCGTTTTGGGCTTAATGGAGGACGGGTCTTACGGCTAAGCCCGCTCTCGGCTCTGGAGGTCACCCGGGGTCACCAGAAACCCCTTCGTATCCGCGTGACCCCGTGACCCCCCCGCAGGTTCTAATGGCTTTCAAAGTGGTTCTAATACCAGAAGTTTTTCCCGACTGCGACGCAATGTTTCTCCAAAAGTTAGGATTATTGTTATTGCGGGAAAATGCGTTTGTTTGCGCCGCCATAAATTAGACTTCTCGTAATTTATAAGGTTTAAGAGAGGATTTATAAGCTCGCTTTTGCCCCTTTTTACTCGCGGAACGACTCCCGTAAGTAGCCACTTGTTCAAGTTGTTTACGGGTTAGGTAAATTATGCGGACAGTTGGAGAAACGTCTTAATGCCAGCTCTTTGTCACCAGATTAGCAATGAGTCCAACTCTGTTGGCATTGGCTAACTACTGTGTAAGATTTTTCCACCAAAATCGATGGTACAGTTGTGGAATTTATAAATACAATAGAAGCTCTTTAAGTCGATCAACCAAGGGACTGTCACAAACTGGTAAACATAACGAGGTGGTCAACATATGGAGGAGGCTTGTACTGACATAGGATTTTAATTCCGTGAACTGCATGCACTTACATTTTACAGTAATCGTTCATCATTCATGAATAATCTTTTTAAAATGTTCATAATACAGTACCAGTATTGCTAATGTGCTGCAAATGTATCCAGCAATTACACGTACAGTGCAGTAGGTTCAAAATAAACTCTCGTACCTCTATAGAGACAGATACAGTTCAGGTGTGTATACAGTATAAATTTTGCAGGCAGCCAATAAATTTAATCATCCATGACTTTACATGTTGAGACCATGCTGGTCAATATACAGAGAGTAAATTACTATTGTGTGTCGTAGTCCAAGTGGTCAACATACAACATACTTACAGTAGAGGTCACTTGCCATTGAGTTATTGTGATGACCGTCCGGTTAATGTAGGGAGGTGGTCAACTTTGGAGGTTCTACTGTATTGTTTGTCCAAGGGCTTACTGTAAATGACACCCATTTAGGACACTGTTCTAAATGGTGCAGTTAATTTTTCGACCAAACATGGTTGTCCCTAAAGTTGTTCATACCTGGAATATGACATACAGTAAGTAGTACGATGAAGCCATCTCTGGAACACTTCCATTGGTAAACTGCTTTTTTAAACCTGAAAATGGAGATAAATTCAAGTTTCAATACAGACTGCTTTATTGATATGAATTACATTAGAGAGTTAGCGATAATTTCGTACGAAATTATAATATCACGAAATCAGTGATTCTGACGCCATTTTGTTGATT
>JAQGAF010005215.1:0-12467 GCA_034687865.1 Kryphioiulus occultus | reverse complement strand
CATACATCCGAAAACCCTGCAATGCATACTCTATTCCTTCTTTTATACATCATTATGATGTAACAGGCTTAAAGCCAGTTTTAAAAACCTGGAATATGGACTTCTAGTAAATAATGCATTTTGGATCTATTTTTACATATCTGGTGTCTTATTTACAATGTAGTTGATGCCTTTTTAGTAGTTATAGGTGTATAAGGAGTATAGAAAGTTATTTTTTAGGACATAAGGCAATGAAAAAACTAAACTGTTCAGTTCGTTTTGAGAAAACACCCCACCATTCTTTAGCAAATAAAAAAGTGATTATTTAACATAATTTTGTTATAATGCAGAGTTACCCTTCGTGCTAAATTTTTTTTATACTGCAGGTACTTTAAAAAAAAGAATGACTGAAAAATTTAACTTACCTCTTATTCAGCAGTAACACGATTGATAGAAATATTCTCTGCATTCGCCAATTATTTTTTTAATCTCAATTTGCTATTTTACGATTTCATTTACATTTTCCAGGTTTCGTTCTTTTTGCGCCTATAACAATGGCGCGTTCGATTTACGAATTCCTGAAAATTGTAATTGAAATCAAAATGTACTAAATCGCGTATAATAACATTACCAGCAAATATAGCCAATATTCAATCCATGGTGTACTAAAGTACGTACTGCTGAATAATGGCAAATTTAATACTGTTACATTTCGATATTCATTCTCAATGGGAAAATGTAACACTGAAGAATCTATCCAGCGGTTCTTTTCACCCTTAAAGGTTTATTAAAGTATTGCGAAGTGTGCACATTTTCTTCTCTATATACAGTACATGTACAACCCATGATACAGCCAAGAACCGAATTTTCTAGTTCTCACCCGCTTAATTTCAACGAGCATTCAACACAATGCAATCTGAAGGCTGAATTCAGAATATTGTTTCAAAGCTTCACAATCATGAACATATTTCATTCAGATTCTTTACAAAAATGTTAGCTATAACTTTGGTTAATTTCTAGTATCCAGTAGGTATCAAGGTATTTTAATGGTGTATTATTTGTATACACGATTTGCAACCTTGGAAAAGGTACCAACGATGGTTTCTTTAAGGTTTCTTTATTGGTTGTTGACAGGTTTCCACTTTATCCAATGTATTTGATATAGGTTTCCAAAATGTTGTACACTGTAAGCTATCCCTTACACAAATTTGAAAGGTATTTTTAAATTTGCAAGTAACTAGGTTTCCATTTTTCCGTCTGATTGGGTGCAAAATATACCTATCATAGATTTCAGAGGGAAACCTTACAGTGTACAACATTTTCGAAACCTATGAAATACATTGGATATAGAGGAAACCTTTCAACAACCAATAATGAAACCATAAAGAAACCATCGTAGGTATATCTTTTCCAAGGTTGCAAATCGTGTATACCAATAATACACCATGAAAATACCTTGATACCTAATGGATTCTAGAAATTAACCAAAGTTATACCTACATTTTTGTAAGTATTGTTATAACCCAGTTCGACTGTTTTGTTTAACCAAAAGATTATCTTCGAAATACCAATATCAACTATGGTAAAATTTCGAAATGAACTCATATGTATTTCTTACCAATGCAAATGATTTCCACCTCAGTTTGCTTTAGATTAACCTATCGGTATACTATTATGTTGTGTACTTTTTGTAAAAGTAAGGGTGTTCATTTAAAAACTTTCCACCTTGATTATTAGGAAAACGCTATGAGATAGAGAAATCGTGCTTGGGGGAATGTTTATTGACCGTATGGGAAAACTAAATATAAATCAACCCACCCCAACAGTCGATATTGGGTAGGCCAATATTAACTTCGTTTTATTTAATATTCATTATTTTATTGAGCTTTCATTTACGGATCACAAGTGTGATTTGTCAGTTGAAATTATGAAGTTGTGGTCAGTGGGGAGGGGTGCGTTACTACCGTTTGCGAATATTTTACAAATAATTCTCCTATTGATAAACATTCCCCCAAACACGATTTCTCTATCTCATACCGCTTTTATTATAACCCCTTTTTAAAGGACACCATATATGGTACACATATGGAAGCAATTAAAACTGTACACCAATAAATTGCATGCAAGTATATCGATTATTTTGAAAGTAAAAAGTTGTTATTTAAACCTGAAGAAACTACTAAGTTTCTTTTGGGAACAGAAGGCTATAGGCCCTTAAAATACTGTAGGTTGTCATAAAAATGGCCGTTAAGATGTAATACTCGCCTGTTGACGTTCACCATGAAAATGGCCCCACCACATGTTATTCAATTACTGATAATAGGGTACTGAGATGAATTGAATTTAATCTGTTGCCAGCAATACGATTGTTTCGACATCCGCATCACGAATCCAGGAAATTGCTCCAATACTTTATGGTTTTGAACGAAATGAAGAAAAAACTGCAATCGACAACAAAAATAGTGATTCTAGGCTATCATCAATACGAACCTTGAGCGTTGGGTTGCGCCAATTGACCTTACACAAATCACAGGTTTTGAGAGAATCCAAAAACTTGTTCCATTTGATATTCTGTAAATAGGAGAACACCAAAAGGATGCCGCGAGTTTTGTTCGACATTCTTGCTTTTTGCCAAAAATATTGTTTTGATATGCGATGGCTTGCGTGCCTCCACGCTAATTTCGGAAGCAATCTTCCGGAATTAGCGTTTCCGGTTTTGGATCCTATCATCATTTTACGGTAATATTCCAGTCATTATTTTGTGGCGTTTTCTCTGCAAGAAAATGGTATTTATAGGGCCATCCATGTCCACTGGATCACAAAGTTCCTGGGAGTCAAGTCATGGCTTGTCTGTTGAAAATCGCCTGTTTCTGCGCTCTCATTGTTGGGACAACCCAGCAAGACCAATTTCCAGAGGTTAATTTTGCAGTCAAATTTTTGTCAGTTTTTCCCAAATAGATGTACATGGATTTGTACTATTTATTTTCTGTTTTTAGAACCTCAAAAACCTCGATTTTGGAACATGCATTGCAGAACTTAATAAAATTGTAAGTCTGAAAGTTTTCTTATTCGTTCGATCGTTTAACAAGGGCAATTTGGTATATTTGAAGAATTCTTTCGTTATTGCATTTGTTTTCTCTGTAGAAAATTCTCTCCTAGATTGTATTTTTGATTTCTTTCATCGAATGATTTTTCTTTAAATACAGTAATAGCCATTTTGCTCCAAATTCTATTACATGTAGTATGTTTGGCTTCCCTTTTCTTAACAATATTTGGTTACCAGCTAAAACAGGGATTGGTGATGGGGTCGTTCATGTCACTTTATTTTTTTGTTTGTCACTAAAGACCGTCTTCCATCAATTTTATCTCGCCCATTTTTTTCAAACTTTCAACCATTCGCGATTTCCTTGCAGGTGTGTGACCTTGTCTATGACAGCTGTGATGAATGCGAGCAAGAAGGTACCAATGAAGGTTCACCCATCAAATTCGGTGATTTCTGCATGCCTGTAAGATAATAACATTTTCAATATTTCTTGCTCTACTTTGACGCTCATATCGGTTGTCTCACCAAATTTTTCTCATAAACATTCCAGGGAGGAGTGTGCACGTGGACTAAATTCTTAACCAGCTTCGCTGTAATCATTCCACCTTCCAATCTAAATTGCTTCTCAATCTTATACATGTAGTTTGATCCCAGGTTTATGATTCATTTGTTTTCTTAGAGGTTAGAGAAAATTCAAGAGATGCTTGGCGATTGTCAAATACCGGCCCCCACCTCCTCTAAATTTGCAGTACGTTATTATGCCTTTAAATGTTCTAAAAGTTGTAATCTTGTTTAAATTGTCATATGCAGCGTGAACTCGAAACAAAATTGTTTTTTATTTTATCCCATTCAGGAAGAGGTCTTAACATTTATAACGTGTCTTCCGAATCATGTTATCCAGGTAGGGTTCAAGTATAACGTATATCAAGTCCATGCCGTAAACTGAGGCTTTACCTCTTTCTTATCAAATGAAACTATTTGCAGATATGCAGTAAGAAAAATTAACAAGGCGCATTGCAACCCTTGTGCGATGTGGTGGTGAGTGATAATTCGTAGCAGCCCAATGAGCATTTGCTTTGTTCCAATACCTGACTTAAGTGCTTTACACGGACATCAAAGTTTTTGCTGAGTTGGCGGTGTTTTATTGCTTTTGCTCCAACTTTAAACGCTTTGCACAAAGTTTATGTTCAGAACTATTGAGAGAACAGCAGTTCTCTAAACTCTCATAAGTCATTTGCTCAGCGCTTTTGTTCTAGAAAATATGCTTGTTCCAAATTGTGAACTATAGTACTGTTTTTTTTTTACTGTTTCAGCACGTTGTTACATGCCAGCCCAATGCATTTTTGCATTCTTTAAGGAAAGCAAAAGAAACATTATTTTTTAGGATGATAAAGTAGAAAACCAACTTAACAGAGCACCGATGTCACAAAATTACTTACACCTGGCTTTCAACTCCTTCAACAGCACCTTAGAAGTAGATTAGCAATCAGATTAGAGTAACTGACTTGAATGCTTTTTCCTTACTATGTTTGCAATTATACGAAATTCTTGTGACATGCTTCAATAAATTACTTCGCCTTCTATAATAAGTCAATCAGTTGTTCGATTGTTCTTTGCTTATAGTAGGGTACTGAGGGAAATTGAATTCAATTGCGATCGAGTTTAACCATGTTACATTTATCTCAGAATACCCTAAAGCTGGATCGATCAGATTTTTTAGTTGTCTCACTAATAGAATGTCCCTTTGGCAAACAAAATATCATAAGTGTTTGGTATGAATAAAAAGTCACTAAAATGAATTTCATTTCAAAAATATGTTTTGTAGCAATTTTATTTGGAAAGAGACATTTTCTTACATAAATCCAGCTATTTTATAAGGAACAGGGATTTTCTTTCATACATCCACGTTTAAACCATAATTCGTCATTTACATTGTTTATAAACGTATTTCAAATTTTTACTTTTTAGGAAAATTCCTTTTTTTTTCTCTCTTATTTAAATAATTGTTGTTGTATCGTTTTGGGAAAGCCAATTTTTTCGTAAGAGAAAGCGTACAAGAGGAGTAAAAGCAGAGTTAAATGCTTTGTGTTTAATTTTTTCTATACAACATTTAAATAAAAATGTAACTTACTAGTTATGTAGCAGCACACATTTTAGTTCACGATAGACAGGAATATTTTCTATTTTAGGAACATTTTTTATTGTAATGGAATTCGGAGTGAAGTAAATCACGAATAAAAATACATCAGCAAATATAGACAGTATTTTTATCAAATCGTGAACTAAAGTAAGTTTCTTTTTTATTTATTGTAACTTTTTTTGAATGTTTTATAACGAAAAATTCAGACTGATCAACTATTCACCTGCCTGATCCTTCCCCCCTTAACCGGTTTTAGACCCAGAGCATAAACCGTTCAGATGGTTAAATTATAGGTTTATATTAAATCGACCATTTTTTGATATGTGTTCAGTGCACACAGCATTTCTATGTAAATCCATTTATTTCGATATTATTCAATCGTTTTCCAGAAAATAATTTTCATATCCTGCCATTACTGCCAATACTGTATATGATAATAATGTACTGTGATATATTGTAAAATTATTATTATTACTTTGTTATTTTCGATGTATATTGTTTTTATTTTTCAGAAATACCTCTCCTGCACAATTTTATTTACAGTAGTGTCCACGCCGATCACATTCCAGCGTTTCTGAATCATTATTAGAATAGTTTGGAAATGATTTGCATTCTAAAGAATGCTTTGGCTTACTTCAATTTTTTTTTCGAAATTACAGGAATATTTGATCCTGGAGAACTTATTCCATGGTTGGAGGTAATTTGTTTTTTATATATTTTTAAATGGAACAGTTATTGATTTCAATCATTGCGCAACCTTGCTAAACCCTGTCTAATTATTCCCATTTTTATTTGCCAAATCACTGTTAATGATTTCTGCGATAAACTTTTGTTATATTTTATTTTCATTTTCAGACCTGAAATACCTCAATAGCCGAGAAATGCAGACGACGATATCTGAGTGCATTTAGCGAAATAAACCCGTCGAAATAAAAATCTCAGATAATGAGGTCCAAATCGACTTTAAGGTAAGACATTTTTACTATTTAGTCCCATAAATATTTTAAGACTCAACTATTTAGTTAGTTATTCCTTTCAATTAATTAAATGTTCCGCTAAATGATGGAAGGTGGTAATTGGAAATTTCTTATCATAAAAATATGTATGATGTCGAAACTTTCTGGTAGATTTAAACACCATGATTTACTTCCAAAAGAAAATATTGTTTAGTATTCTGTAAATAGGAGAACATCAAAAGGATGCCGCGAGCTTCGTTCGAGGTTCTTAAATTTTGTCAAATATGTTGTTTTGATATGCTTTGACTTGCGTGCCTCCACAATAATTTTGGAAGCAATCTTCCAGAATTAGCGTTTCCGGTTGTGGATCCTATCATCATTTTACGGTAATATTCCAGTCATTATTTTGTGGCGTTTTCATTGCAAGAAAACTGTAGTGTTCAATTGTATTTAAAGGGCCGTACATCACAACTGGATAACAAAGTTAGTAATAATTAAGTCATGACTTGACTGTAGAAAATCGCCTGTTTCTGTGCTCTCATCGTTGGGACATCCCATCAAATCTTTACCTATATCCGTTTTGAAGATATTTTAGTGAGATTTTATCTAAGGCCCGATTTTCCCAAAATGATGTGGATTTTTATCATTTTTTTCTTTTTTTAGGGCCTTGATCCTGTGGAATGCTTGGCAATATATAATGTGGCTAATATATAATTAATATACTGATATATACTAGCGCTTACAGTATATATTCTTAGTATATTAAGAATGTATTTTTCATATTATATGAAGAATATATTTTACTTACTATATTATGAAAAATGTATTCTTAATATATTATAAATATATGGCACAATATATTACACATATATTTTAAAAGCATTTATAATATCTTATCAATGTATCATCATATATTTTACAACATATTATCTTGGCATATTTCATATATTTGTCATGTATGTAATATATATATAATAAATAATTATATTAACCATATACATGTATGAAATAAGGCCAATTTTGGTATACTTTCAATATATGGATAATATATCCAAAAATATATTCTTTTCAATATGGGTTCTTTCGTTTTTCCACTTGTGTTCTTTAGAAAATGGTCTTCCAGAAGCATTTTTCTCGGTTTTTCACAAAATAGTTCTTGTTTTCGATAGTCGTTTAGAACTCTCCTAAATAGTATTTTGATTCCTTTCATCGAACGATTTTTCTTTAAATAAGAGATATTTACTCCAAATGCTATTAATATTTGACTTCCCACTTCACAATAATATTTGGTGAACAGCTCATACAATGGCTGGTGATGTGGCCGTTGCTTCATTTGGCTTTATTTTTGTTTTTCACTATAATGTTTTCTCTCGAACTTTCTTCGACAAATTTCTTCAAACTTTAAATATTTCGTGATTTCTTTGCAGTACAGGGACCTTGTCGATAGGAGCTGGATGAAGTGTAAGATTGAAGACGTCGGATTTGAACCCATCAAAATCGGTGATTTCATCATCCCTGTAAGAGAACAACATTTTATGTTTCTCTAGTTTGACTCCCATCCGTTGTCTTACCGCATTTTTCCTTATAAACGTTACAGACAGGACCGTGTATGTTGAAGTGCCTCACAGACAGCATTATTGTAATCTTTGTACCTTTCAACCTAAATTGCTTCCCTGTCTTATAGTTTCAACCCTGTTTACCTTACGTCATAGCCGCCATTTATTCTGTGTTTTCGGCGAAAACTCCTTTCGGTCTACGAATAAATCGGTTTTATTCGTAGGCTACGAATTCTCAAATGAAAACTCTATGATGCCAGACCTTCTAGGGATTAACTTCACTTTATCCCTATGCATTAGTGCATCCTGCATAGGGACATATCAACTTAAGAGGTGGTCACACTGATTCATTTCTCTTTCGTAAGGAAAAAACGCAAACATGGAAACGAAAACTCCATACGAATCGAATAATGGTAAGTTTTCGGAATTTCCTTTTCGTGGTGCGTATTCGGCGAATAAAACGCTAAGTCCCTAATGATCAGAATTTGCATGACCTCGTCGGCGAATGTAAATTACCGGACCTGAGCTCCATTGATTTTTTTGTGCGTTATAAAGGCTTTAAAAATTCTAAAGTTCTTGTTTGCATTGGTAAATTTTGCTAGCCTTGCGCGATGTGGTGGTGAGTGATAAGTCGTTGCAAGTCAATGAGTATTTGTTTAAATTGCTTTGTTCCAATATCTGAATTAATGCTATTTTTGCTGTTTCAAAACGTTGCTAACCCTATGCATTTTTGTGTTCTTTATGGAAATCAAAACAAACATTGTTTTATAGGATGGTCAAGTATAGAATTAACTTAAGCAAGAGCAGCAATGCCGAGCTTTGACGTCACAAAATGGCCGACATTTGATTTTCAACTCCTTCAACAGCATCTTAGCAGTAGATTTTACTTTTCATATTAGACTAACTGACTTTATTGCTTGTCCTAATTATGTTTCCAATTATCCGAGATTTTTGTTACATGACTTAATAAATTACTTAGGCTACTATAATGAATCAATCATCTGTTCTATTTCACAATAAGAAACTAACTTACAAACAGCAGATTTTGATAAACTATGAATTATTTATTTATCCACGTGAAAATCTATCACTTCTAAAACTCTACGATGTGAGAATAAACGTTTTGACACGTGACTCACGCATATACATTATAGATGAATGATTACTTTTAAGTATAAAACAAGATACAACTCACTTTTTATAGGGTACTGAGTGAAATTGAATTGAATTGGGATTGAGTTAAATCATGCTGCATGTATCTCAGAATAGCCATAAGATGGGTCCATCAGATTTTCTAGTTGTTTCAATTTCTTTTTATTTCACGAAATAGTTTAGGCCTGTAGAATATCTGAGTTTCTATAATTTTTTTTAAAAAAAATAACAGAATTTCTCTTTGATAATCAAAATATCACAAGTGTTTGGTTTGAATACCATGTTCATTCTTACATAGGTTTCAGCCATAAAGTAATTCACCATTTACCATGTTTATAAATGTATTTAAAATTGTTATTTTTAAAAAAATCATTTCTTCTCTCCTAGGCGAATTTGTTAGTCAATACGCTCATGGCATTATTGAAAAAAATTGTTTAACGTGTCTTTTGGGAAACCCTAATGTTAAATTTTCTTTTATGCGACTTTTAAAAAAAATGAGAATACATGTAAATAACAAATGTTTCTTACCAGTTATGGGGAGGTACGTACTTTAGAACACGGTTGATAGAAATATTATCTATTTTTGTTTAATTTGCGATTTCGTTCCGATTTCATTTACATTTTCCAGGTCTTGTTCTTTTTGCCTTGTTTCCATGGCAACAGCGCGTTCGATTTGACGGTTTCATTGAAATTGTAGTTGAAATCGAATCGATGTAAATCGCGAATAAAAATTATTAGCAGTAAATATGGACAATATTTCTATCAATCGTGTACTAAAGTATGTTTCATTTTTTATATTCTCATTTTTTATATGTTGTATAAAGGAAAATTTCAGAGTTTGATTTGTAGTTATTCTAATGAAGATTATTATTCACCAACTATTATTCCCGAACAATTCATCAGTGCGCTCCCCCCTGTTTAAGCGAGTTTAGGTCTAGAGCATAAACCGTTCGGATTGGTTAAATTATACACTAAAGGGTCCTATTAAATCAGCCATTTTTGATATTTCTGTTCAGTGCACGGAAATTCAGTGCACATCCAGTTAATTCGATATTTTTCCTTCGTTTTCCAGAAAATTATTTTCATATCCTGCAATTAGTGCTTGCATTTTTCAAAAAAAATGTCGTTAACGAACAAAACCCTTGTTTGAGTGTTTTTGGATTTACCTGGCAACAGATTTTTTGAGTAGTAGAATTATTATTATTACGTTGTTATTATTTTTGATGTGCATTACATTTATTTTTCAGAAATATCTCTCATACTCGATTATATTTGCAATAGTATTCACGTCGATCACATCCGTATGTTTCTGAATCATTTTTAGGATAGTTTGGAAATGACTTGCCTGCTGAAGATCGTTTTGGCTTTCTGCATTTTTTCCGGAATAACAGGGATAACTGATCTTATTGCTGACCTTATTCCTTGGGTGAATGTAAGCTTTTTATTTATTTATTTTTAATTGAACGTTATACATGTACACATATTATTCACTTATTATTGAAATTTTACTTTCTAGGAGGTTGATTGGGATCAGTGCAAAATTAATGTAGTAAATGATGTAAGGCTAAACTAGTAAACCTTACATCAGTTTTCGACTTCCTAAATTAACTGCTAGTGATTTCTTTGATAATTTTTTTTAATAATTTCTATTCATTTTAACAACCTGAAATAGTTCATTAAAATGGCCGAGAAATGCAAAAGCCGATGCCTGAACGAATTTGTCGAATATAAACCCTTGGAAGTCAAATTCTCAGATAATGAGGTCCAAATCGATTATAAGGTAAGACGTTTTATTCATCTTTTAGACACTTTTGAGTCCATAAATGAGCTTATTTCTTAACTCAGCTAAAATTATTTCGTCTACCTGTATGTTTGGTGAAGATATTTAAATCTATTCCTTTTGAATTAATTCCATTTTCCGCCAAATGATGGAAGATCATAAGTGAAAATTTCTTCTCATGAAACTGCTTCTGATTTCGAAATTTTCAGTTTGGTTTAAACACCATGAACTGCTTCATAGAGAAAATATGGGTGAGTATTTTACTCACCGATGCAATTGGCGATATTCAATGATTGGAATCATTAACTTATCAATAATACATGTACATTAGGCCAAAAACGAAAATAATCTTTTGCGACAATGGTTTGTGGTATGCTTGGAAAAGTTGTTTGCAACGAATGACTTTGCAGTAAGTTTCATGCAGGTTATACCGTCCTGGGGCCAAATTTTGGACTTTCACAACGTGTTTCAACAGGCATCAAATAAGTCTGATCGGGAACAAAAAATACCTACATGTATCATAGGTTTCAAAACGATACCTTCCAGCGTGCAACATTTTGAAAACCTACTGGAAACCTATGAAATACATTGGATATACATGTAAAGGAAACATTTCAATAAGCCAATAATGGAACCTTAAAGAAACCATCACAGGTTTCTTTTACAAGTGCATACCAATAATCCACCTTCACACCTACTGGATACTACAAATTAACTAAAATTAAACCTAAACGTTTTGTAAGGATTTGCAGTAGGGGCGTGACTAGCCAATCAAAAGCGCAACCTCAAAAAATCACAACGTTGTGAAAGTTCAAAATTGGAACTCTATTGTTGGAAATCTTTGATAATTTCGTCACTTTTACTGGGTGAGGCAGAATAACTGGGGAGGACCATTTATTCCTTATTATCCAAATGTAAATGAAATTGATGATTGTTTTATAGATTATGGTATTTTTATGGAACATTCCATGGCAATTCAATGGGCAGGTGACTTTTGACCTTAGAATGTATTTTAAGGGTCATTCCATTTCCAACTTCAAAACCGTTGCTCAAACATCCCAAGTCACATTTCGTTAGTTGTAGGGCATACTAAATTAGTCTAAATCACGTTTCATTTCATTTATTATCATCATTTACAAAGCACACAATAATAAAAGGAACCGTTGTGAAACTGCCCCTGGAGCTGCCACACGTCACCATTTCTCCAGGACAATCTAACCGCATAATGAAAATGCTACATGTGAACCAGTGCATATGCTAATGCCCCAATAAAGGAAAAAGTCGCTATTTTACCTGATAAACGGAACATTTGCACGTGCAATGGCGGGTGGCAGTGAAGCTCCAGGGTGAGTTGAACATTTACACTGTTTTATGTTATTTTTGTGTGATTTGTACACGTTGCCAATAAATGAAATGAAAGGCGTTTTAAACTAATTAGAATATGCTCGACAACTTTCAGAATAGAGACTTGGCGTTTTATTCGCCGAAAACGTTGGCCTACGAAAACTTGTTTACCTTACGTCATAGCCGCCATTTATTCTGTGTTTTCGGCGTAAACTCCGGTCTACGAATAAATCGGTTTTTTTCGTAGGCCACGAATCCTCAAACGAAAACTCGGTGACGCCAGACCAACTAGGGATTAACTTCACTTTATCCCTATGCATTAGTGCAGACTGTATAGGGATATATCTACTCAAGAGGTGGTCACACTGATTCATTTCTCTTTCGTACGGAAAAAAACGCAAACATGGAAACGAAAACTCCATACGAAACGAATAATGGTAAGTTGTCGGAATTTCCTTTTCGTAGTGCGTTTTCGGCGAATAAAACACTAAATCCCTAATGTGACTTAGGGTGTTTG
>JAQGAF010005214.1:0-12475 GCA_034687865.1 Kryphioiulus occultus | reverse complement strand
TCTCATGGAAAGAGCGGCCACACAGGGATAATCGTCCGCCCAAAATTTTCCCACCGACCTCGTCCGGGATGCGAACCCGCAACGATTGGGTCGAGAAGTCAGCGCGCTACCACTCGACGGAAAATGACGGACCTTAACCCAAATATTTATAAAAGATGGACCACTTTTTTTTCCTGACATTTTCACGAATTTTCTCGAATTCCCTGATAGGTATTTCTTCGACATTCCCTGACACTTTTTCATTTCCTAGACATTTCTTGACGCTCATTTCCTCGCCATTCACTGACTTTCCTGTAAGCGGCAACCCTGCTTCTTCACATTAAATCAATTTCCCCCGACTTTTCCGGTCCTTTTTCGCTTTTCCTGATTTTTACCGATTTTCGAGGTATGGAGGAACCTTGCCACCGTACCTGCATCAGGGGCCGCTGCACCTTCTTCAGATTGGTCATCCAGAAGCGCTGCCGCCGCCTCTCGATGAGCGCTGCCCTGATGACGTTCTCGAAGACCTCGTTGACGCCGTAGTAGGTGAGCACACTGGACTCATAGTACGACGCCCCGATCTCCTTGGCGATGCTCCGCCCCTGATCCGGGGTGAGGATGTCGCTTTCCCGGACGGGCCTGCGCAAACGAGGGACATTAAGAGTTAAGTGTCGCTCCCGTTACCTTTATTTCCCCTTCCATAATCGGAATAAACAAATTACGAGGATAGTTCAAAAAGTAAGGTAATTTATTTTTTTAAAAAAGAACGACTTATTATGTGACTAAACTGTGAAATATACCCTTTGTTGAGCATTTATTACTCTATTTTTCCACAATCTCCACAGTATTGGTGCATTTGTCCCATCTCCTCACAAGTTTCTGCATACCATCATTGTAAAATGAGTTCGGAAATGTTCACAATTGAAGAAGTGCGAAGTGTTATTAGTTTTCTGGCTAAAAAAGCTTAAACCATTCGAAATTCACAAACAATTAGTCGGCGTGTAAGGTGACCACAGTTTTTCACGGAAATCAGTGCGGTAATGGTGGGAAAAATTGAATGGCGGTAGGACGCATGTCAATGACAACAAGCGCAGTGGGCGCCATTGGCTCTATGAGCAACCGAACACATTTTTCATTATGCTCTACAAAGTGTATATTTCAATTTTGTCACATAATGTGTCGTTCTTTTTTAAATAAATAAATTACCTCACTTTTTTGAACTACCCTCGTATTATTATTAGTGTCGAAGAAAGAGACAAGCTCCATACCCACCTCACAAATGGGCTGCGGTCCTTGCAGTAGCTGATGAAGGTCTCGTCCATGTACATGTAGCGCAGATCGTTCTTGCATCCGACGAGCACGATGGGCGTGTGTGGGCAGAAGTGCCGGATCTCTGGGAACCACATGAGCTTGCAGTTGCGCAGCGACATGGGGTTGGCGATGGAGAAGCACAGGAGGACCACATCGGACCTGGATGGGCAGAAAAAATTCTTGCTCATATTCATTTCAAAATAAACAGAATCAGCATATCGCTATCTATCTTACCTCCCATAGGCGAAACGCCTGTCCTTGTCATGATCCCCAAAGGTGTCCCAGAGCCGCAGCGACACGTTCACGCCATCCACCACTTCCCATGACCTCTCGAGCACCTGCGACAAACAAGGATTTATTACTACGCTGAAAAGATTATGCGTTATGTCACAATGGCGTGACGAAAGTGGAGGGACGGGTCATTCCCATCGGTGATATCGCGCGTCTGCCAACGGTGTTGAGCGATCAGAAAACAAACAGATTAGCTCGAACAAAGCATGGCCTTCGACTTCAGCAGAAGCAACTCTTGGCAGCATCACAAACGCATTCAACTTTGCCTGTCAAACTCTGGAACAATTAATAGAATTGAAATACCGATCACCAGGAGGATGTATCTTGACTTTCCGGCACAATTAATTTGTCGGGCAAATAAGTCGGGTGTTGGAAATCTCTTAATGCGACCATTGAGGTTGTGTAACCTGTCATTCCTGACCACTTAGGGGCTTTCCAGATTGACATCCGGGCACTGGGGAGGGGGGGGTCTGCCGGACAGTGGGGAGTGTTCAAGGAAAGTGGACATCCGGATCGTCTGTTCTTCCAGATTAATAGAGTTGTATTTGTGATAAACTGTTTATAAAAATTTCGCCTACGGCATATTCATTATCATTGCCATTTCCTAATATTTCTTATCAAAGCGCCACAAAACACACCTGAAATCCATTAAGTCTGTTGATTTTTGTTAAAAAAATTCGCCTACAGCGTTTATAAATAATGGCTACTTATCAAGTTTTTAAACAAAAAAACTCCTACAGAGTTTTCAACATGAAAAAAATTTTAATTTCAAAAAACGTTTGCATCGTTATTAATATTTTTAGATAAAAAAACATTATTTCCTGTAATTTTTCGAAAATTTCGCCATCGGCATTCCCTTAATTATTAAATAATACTATTTCCTTCCACAGGGGGGTCAAAAAACCATGAAAATTCCAGGACGTCCTATATGGCTGGCCCTTATTGGTGGTGAGCCCATTTAGATCCATGGTGTTCTACGAGACGCTGGAATGCAATTCCAAAGGAATTAGACGTTCAATTTAGCAAATCATGTACAGTAACCATTCTAATGTCCTAATAAATTGGGCATAGCTTTGCCGACATTAGGGTACTGAGCTGAATTGAATGATTAGGATTATGTTGACACACAGTTGTCATCAAAACGCCATTCTTTAAACCCCTTTCAAATGGGACAATTTGCAACAAATAGATACATGTAGACCTATACACGTGCAAACAGTATGTGTGCATTTCTATGGCCCTTCGTCAAAACAAAACTCAAAATTGCTTTCACACCAGATGACCACTGATTTAGCTCCAGAAGTTACTTCATTCCGAAGGGATGGCTTCTCATAAAAATTGTGTACAGCTGACTGCAGAATTCAGGTATTTTGTCGGACTTAACATTAGGGCTTGAAGGACATCATCGAGACTACTGACTTCAGTTGAGAAAGTCCCACTTGAGTCCTGGAAGTTCACGGGTGGAAGTACCCATTCAGTCCCCTTGTCCCCACTGAAGTCTTACTGAATTAATTAAATACCTAGTGGAACGACAACCCAAGTAGTTATGAATAAATGGAGAATTTTGTTTTAATGATTTATGATTAGTCAGGGATGCCTATTGGTTCATTTGCAACATATAATCAACATTTAATAAATCTGATCTGTTGTTTTGAATATGTTTGATTTCATTTTGATAATTATTACATTTAATTTTGACACACTTATAATTGGACCAATAATAAACGTTTATTAAACAGTTTGATATGCTGATAATAATATGCACAATTTTAATTGGATTTTTGAATTGTTTATGGACATGTGGTGTGATGTTTGTCGTATTTTTCATTGTAATACATGTTTTCACAAGTATACCACTTGATCATGGTGAATGATAAATAAATGCCATTTTAATTACAAATTTGCATTTTAGTAGTTAAAATAAATGGCATATCATGGGCTACAAAACTAAAAATTCAACAGCTTAAATTGGTTTGATAAATGTTGTTTGTAAACCAAAATTCACCGTGTTTTCAACGTGCAAAAACTTTCCCGTATTTACATCTACAAGCAGTTGACAGCCAACGTTTAAAAGCCGAATTTACTTTTGGTTGAAAATTGGTTTTGTGCTATTTGTGAATGACATCACAATGATCTGTGGGCCTACAATGACTTGCAGCAGTACTTCAACAAGTACACCTGACTTCACAAGTTGCCACACCTGAGCCATAGACATTCGCATGAGACATAGCCTGGCCTGTCATAAATGCGCAGAAGAACAGACAGTAATGGTTGAATTCACCACGACAACAATGACGATTAAAAAAGTAAGATCTAAAAATAGGCATGAATAAATTTCGTCTTTCCTTGTGCCGAAAATTGGACAACTTGGCCCTCGTCCAAAGCGTGATAAAAGAGAAAAACATAAATAAACGTGAAGCGCGTACAAACAGCAGGTCGATGAACGATAATTGATAAAAAATTGGATAATTTGGCTCACTTCGCCCCCTGTTCTTGTCAACGCTGAAGGCCATCAAACAGAGGACCAGGCCAAAGGTGTATGGAAGTACAAAATTGATTTGGGTTGGGGTGAATATATTTGGGCAAAGCAGAGTAGTCAAGCAGGGAGCAAAAAGTGATTAACCTCCCAAAAAGCCTTGATATTTCCAGCTGAAAAGTTTTGAAAAAAAATGTGCTTTCTCGACCAAAACCTCAAATTCCCTGACATCACATTTCCAAAAATCCTTCGTCCAAATTTGACACTCAGTGACTGGACCCTTTATCACATCCTATTTGTGAGTAAAATTCTTGTAGGGATTTAGGAAACCTCATTGCAAACACGGTGACCAATTCTCTGGGTTTTCCAAAGTCTATTCTAATTTTTCCAAGTCCAGCTGATTTTCTAACCTGGCGGGGTGCAAGCAGTTTTCGTTACTTGTGACAAATTCGAGGATTCTGAGGGAAAATGTTAGCAAAAATTAGCGAAACTTTCACAGCATCTTCATCACAAAAAATGATTTTAGCCCACAATTTTGTAAATGTTTAGCTGTATGACAGTGACTAAGGCGCTTGCAATTTTAATGAATTTTAAGCAGTTTCCTTATCGTTTTATATAAAACTTAATTACCGAATAAAGGTCTTGAATCACGATCAAAAACACATGTTTTTAGCCATAAGTTCCATATATAAACCTTAATTACTGAATTTCACGAAAGCCATAAGTGACATTTTTAAGAAACTATACCAGAAATGGTGGATGGGAAGGTCATAGGCAAAACTTTTTGAAGAACGTTACCAGAAAAAAAAGCAGGATTTAAAAAAAGATTTAAGAATTTAAGAGGATTTAAGAAATTTCCATGGCAGTTTCCCACAAATATTAATAATGGCTGGAACGCCATAGGGACCGTGCATATATTGCGTTACGCACCAAGGGTGGGTCCTCGTGAAAGTGTTACGAACCGTTACAGGGGTCTGTAGGTTTTGGATTGGTGAAGATGTCTTAACTAAAAACATTGTCATCAGTAACATAGCAGAATCAATGATAAATGGTACACTAGGTCCTGTGTAACCTACAATTTGCATTATTTTTTTTGTTAAAATGTGTTAGGTAAACATTAGGGGTGGGTAGTGTACAAAGCGTTGCAGAGTGTAACAGGAGGTTGGTCTCCAAAAAGAGCAAAAATTGCGTTACATAATATGTATATTCACGGCCCAGAGGCGATATTTTTTAGAAAACTGTGCTTCTGGTGCTGGAACCAGACAAGGTGACCGGTTGCCTAGGTCAGGGTCTCTTCTCGACCAGCCTAGATGGTTACCAGGTGATGGCGCTCGCAAACAAAGGGCCAATCAATGCATTGATCGCCATTTTGTTGGAGCACGAAGAGCCCTTTGTTTCGAAGCCTCGCAACCCGAACCCAAACAATTTTTTTGTAAACAAATTACTTGAGCCACGCCCACCAACGTCAGGTAACAAACCATTGGCACATTTGGGGTTCTCGTCCAAAGTTCCTCTTAAAATGGTCACTTTACTTTTGAAGTCTTCTGATATTTATGTTTTCAAAACCTGATTTTTTTCTTTTGACTAATGGAGAACAGGATTTCCTGAAAGCGAGATTCCAAAAATAAAGCTCCCCTTAGCAACGCCAATTGACTTTCACTAAGTCCTTTACATTTACACATTCGGTTTTTTGTGAATCACGTGGAGAAATTCGATTGGCGAGGAACTGTATGAATTGTTGCCATACTACTGTACATGTCCTGTTGCTCCCCTGTTCTGGCATAGACACTTTGAGAATGTGGGCTTCGCCTAACAGCTCGTAGAGTGGCAGTGATTGCCTATTAAAGTGGCTAAAGACAGCTACATCAAATTATATTGTTAGGAAAATTCAAGATAGATTAGGTTAAACATAAAAGCTCAAAAAAGTGAAAAACAAAGAAATCCCGACAGTTAGTACAGGTGTCATTCTTGTCTACTAGCCAAGTAGAGTTGACATACATATTTAGTGCATACTTGGAGCAGGGCATATAACGTAGTATATCGAAAAGAAAAATAATTGCATGTTAAATTCAGCAGCTACAGAAGCATTATAGGCTAGGTTCCTAAATAAATGAGAAAAGAATATTTAGTTTTAAAACAATGCTGCCAAAAAGTTAATATTGGGTCAAAAGTCGACACAGGTCTGCAAAGCTTTCCCAAACTAATATTTGAAAGTCACATGACTCTGGGACTTCTGGTTCGACAGGGCGACTGGCCGAATCTTCAACTCAATTTCCCTAACTTTTCCAGGTTTTCCTGACACTTACAAGAAACTTTTTACGTATTTGAAATATTTTTGCTCCAGAAAGAGGCCAAATTATGTGTTTAGCATATCACAGCATGAAATGATAGGTTTTAGTCCACAATTTTGTAAATAGAAATAATATTGAATTATGGGAATGCTGTAAGCGAAATTGTTGAAAAATTACAAGAAATATTGGAGTTTTAGTGTATTAATATTAATAACGATATGAACAATACTAGAAAACCACTAAATCTCAAACACTGCATTTGTTTGGACTACTTTCGAAATTTAAAAAATTATAATGATGGAAACGTTGCATACCTTTTGATTCGCATAAAAATTTGATAAGTAGCCAAATACAGTATTTATTATTTAGGAGAAACATTTAATAAAAAAATAACAAAAAATGAATTTTAGGTGTGTTTTAGTGGATTTTTCATGAAAACGACATAGGCGAAATTTATTACAAAAAGTAGGCAAACAAAACAGTTTTTCTAATGCTTTCCTGAAATACTAATACCAACTAAAAGTGTTGTGCCATAACAAATTTCCAGACAGTCTATGAATTTCCCTGACGTTTCCAGAACAAATCAATTTCCCTTACTTTTCCCGGTTTACCCTGGTTCGATTTCAGGCATGAAGACTATTGAAATGTTGGAAGATTTTCATGAAATGAAGGCAATGTTCTTGGGATATTCAAGAAAAACAACTCTCCATCAGCAGGGTAACGGATTAACCCCATGGCTTACCAATGGCGTCATTCAGGGATCAGCAACCGCTTGAAACCGCTTGCCCGTGGTGCGCAGCGGGCACAATTTTGGGCAGCTGGCCAACCTGTGCAACCTTTGCGTAAGTGCATTTTAGAGAATGCGAGTAAGGCTTCTCTCTCAGGTTCCAAGAACTTCCAGGATTCCAGACCATCCCATTCCTGTCGATTCAATGCCCCTTGCCTACGCATTGCAATTCTGGCAGATTACTCACCACAAGTCATTTCTCAAATTCTAAAATCTTTCAATTTCTCAGAATCCTCAAATTCTTATTCTACTCAAATCCTACCGATACAATACATTTCGCAGAATCCTCAGTCTACCCAAATTCTACAGGGATGGGAGTGGGAGTAAGTAAAATTGTATCGAAAAATGTCACCACAAAAAGCCTGATTTTGTTTCCAAACTGTATCAACCAAGACTGATTTGTATGAAAACTGTAATCCTCAATATTCACGTTGGTATCTTACCGAACTCTTTAAAAACCAACTCACTCATGATAGAAGAAAATCACTCTTCAATCTTACTTTGAATTGACTCATGACATATTTTGAACATTATCAACATCATGTGAAATTTCACTACACACGTATAAAGACATTATCGAGTAGCTTCAAAGAGGGAGTAAGAAATCTGTAGGCCTATCACCATAGTTCTCTAAATCTAAATCTAGTGTTCTTACGAGATGATTGTGCCCTATTACTCTGGGGACATGTTTGAACATGTAAGACTTCCATAATCCAACAAATCATTTGTATCCACTTTGCTTCAAAATAGCTATTTTGCATCAACTTGTATCCAAAATATCAAAATGTATGCACTCGCCCAACCCTGATACCACAATCAATTTTTCAGAATCTTCGCTACCTACAGTAATCCTTCTCATAATCCTCAAATTCCACGATCAATTTATCGGAATACTCAACCTCCTGGATCGATTTCTCGGAATCCTCAAATTCCAGCCCCAGTTACTCAGAAGCTTCAATTTTCATCATCAATTTCTCAGAACCCTCAAAATCGACAATCAATTTCACGGAATCCTCAAATTTCGCAATCAATTTCTCAGAATCCTCAACTTCCGCAACAAGCTTGTTTCTCAGACGTCAGAATCCTCAAAGTGACCCATACACTGTATACTGTCTTCAAAAATCTCATTTCACAAATCAACCTTCTGAATTCTGACATGTTTCCTGAAATTGCAACATTCTCAATGTGCACTTTTCAATTCAATTCAACTCAGTACCCTGCGATCAGCAAAGACATGACATGTGGTAAGATGGTGAGACCCATCCATCCAATTTATCAGGAAGTTACCATCTCACAGGACCAAAACCATGGATCCGAATGGGCTCGAAGTCCCCAAAAGTGGATCAGAACTCCACTTCTACCACCACTTCTTACCTCCTTGTAGATGCGATACTGGTCAATGGCCCAGACAGTGGGAATGTGCGTGTTGATGAGCTGGCTGAGCGACACCTGCTTGTTGCAAGCACGGGCACAGATCAGCCTAGTCTTCCCGACGGCAGTGTCGCCGACCACCACGCACTTCACTAACTCCTGGTGCGGCTGTTCATTATCCATGCTCATCCATTATCTGTGTGATATGGGCATGTGATGGGGAAGATCTGCAATGGAAAACAAAGATTTTGGATGAGAGCTCGGAAGGTGCCGATGTGTCACAAATGAAAGACAGGAAGTGCTCATGAAATGCGAGCAAGGTTCATGAAGAACATGGTTCTTTTTTGAAAATACAGTGGACTCCACTTAATGTGATCTCATTGGGCCCTGGCCATTTTATTAACATTACATGTAACCGAATGATAAAAAGGTCATGATTATTTAATTCTTATGTGCATATACATCACATCATTTCAATTTACAAAGCTATCTACAACTAAAATATCACTTGCATGTATATTTCTTTGCTTACAATTTTTCTGTGCAAGTTTGTTTATGAAATTATCATATTCATATATGTATCATATTTGAAAATCAACGGATTTATGCAGTACATCTAGTCAATTCGTGCTTTTTGGCAAGTGTCAGATATACACTGCCTGGCCATAATTCCTGAGCCCTGCATCTTAGTATCGGTTGGGCCTTCTTTTGCCCTCAAAACTGCATTTATTCGTCGTGGCATTGATTCCACCACATTCTGCAACACTTTTACATCAAGAGTTAACCATTTGGTATGAATAAGTTCCTCCAAAGCAGCTAGGTTTGCAGGAGGTGCAGTCTCCTTGCAGATGCCGCTCAATGGCATCCTGGAGATTCTTAATTGGATTGAGATCTGGACTTTGTGGTGGCCAATCCATGTGTAAAAAACATCCATCCTGTTCATCAAACCATTCCTGGACAATTTTAGCTCTGTGAACCCTGGCATTATCGTCCTGGAAGATGCCATCGCCTTCTGGATTGAAGTTGTTCATTGCTGCCATAACATGTGTGTACAACAATTCCAAATAGTGTACAGCCTTCATTGTATTGTTCATTGTAACTAATGGACCAAGTCCAGACCAGCAAAACATCCCCACACCATCACGCTGCCACAGGTCGAGTGATTCATGTGGCTCTCTCCTAACAAGTTGGCGTCCATCACAGCAAAACAATGTGAAACGTGATTCATCAGACCAGTGACACTTTTTCCAGTCGTCAATAGTCCAGTTCTTATGGTCTTTTGCAAATTGTAGACGTTTCATTCTGTGGGTTGCTGAGACCAGGGGCTTCTTGTGGTCGCATAGAGAGCAGTTCAAGTCTCATAGTGAGTATTCTAATGTTTGTACCTGTCCGGTTATGCAAATTCACTAGCTGCTGTGTCAATAGGCGGCAGTTTTTCTTCACCATTCTCTTTAAACTGCGCCTGTCCCTTTCTGTCAGCAGTTTCTTTGGACCTCTGTTTCCAGCAGTAAAATTGGCGTTTCGCTGACTTTGCCACTCTTCCCGGATTAGTTTGACACTTGATTATGAAATGCCAATGGATTTTGTAACGTCATGCTCTCGAGCACCAACAAATCATCCTCGATCACACTCACTAATAGGTTTGCCTTTCGGCTTGACAACATTAGGTGCCATGATTAAATGTAACCAAAAATACTCTCCATCTGGCCCTTTATGCCTAACGCATTAGATGAGGACATAGTTATGTAAATTATCTGCACTATTGCGTAATTACATGGGGTGACAGGTGGTCTATGTGAAGACTGCAAGGGCTGAGGAAATATGGCCAGGCAGTGTATACTAATTGGGACTGCTGTTGGGATATTTTCGTCAATGATATCGATGATTTGAAAGAAGATTCCTCTAAATTTTCGCTATTCATAGCAGATGACCCATCGTTTTAGACATTTTCTTCAAAAACTTCTCATTCCTTATGTTTTACGAATTCTCTATGATGGAAAATGATAACAATAATCGAATCGTTGATTACAATAACCGATGATTTCACTGTGTATTTGAATACGAGCGTTCGGGACTTGACGATTTCGATAACAATAAACGAATTATAACATTATCCGTGATCCCATTAAGCGGAGTCCACCTTAAAAGGTTTATGATAATGACCGTGGTTCAGGACAAGACATATTGAAAAGAAGGCAATGTTTATGAGAGGAAAATCTTCTTCCTCTCATAAACAATTTCTTCATACGCAATTTCTTGAAGAACAAAGTATTTCTTGACAAGCAGAACATGTTTATGAAAGGCAAGACATTTTCTTGACAAGCAGAACATGTTTATGAAAGGCAAGACATTTTCTTGAAATTGGCCTTCAAGAATTTCTTGAAGAAAAAGACACTTTCTTGAAAAGAGGACGAATGAGGCAATGTTGTGGAAGGACAATATAGTTCCATTAAAGGCAACGATATTTTAAAATGCTGACAATGTGCTTGGAGGCGACGCCATCTTCTTGAAATGTAAGTATTTGTCATGAACGATGGGATGTCATGAACATCCTGGAATTGCACAACAAGAGTGTCTTGGCCTTCAAAAACTTCTTGGAGGAAAAGGCACCTTCTTCAAATACAGACAAATTAGACAATGTTCTTGAAGGGCAATATGGTGCTTTCAAAGGCAAAACTACTTTTTAAATGCATACAATGTCTTTGAAGGCCAGGACAAGACATCTTCCTGAAAAGCAGGAAATGTTAATGAGAGGAAAGAAATTTTCTTGCACAGTGAAGCCCTATTTTTTTTCTAAACAAAATGCCGGAATTGTCTTGAAATGCAGGATGAGCTTTCTGGCAATACGCAACTTTTTTTAAATGCAGGCAATATCTTCAAGGTCAAAATTATTGAAATAATGAAAATATTGTTTTCTGAAATTGGCCTACAAGCAAGGATCTTGAAGTGCAAGACGTTTTCTCGCATTGGAATTTTTTAAACAAATTTGGACAATGTCCTTGATGGTCAGGCCATCTTGAAATGCAGAAAATGTAAATGAAAGGTATGATATTTTTTTGCAAAGCGAAACAATCTTGAAAGGCAGCACCTAATCTAAAAAATTCAAGAAACAATCCAGAAGAAGAACTTTCTGACAATGCACAACTATTGTTTTATTTTTATGTCGGAGGCTGTTCTGAGGTTCAAAAACCATGGTTGAATGGTAGGAACCATTTTGAAAGTGGTAAAGGTTGCTGAAGCTGTTTTGAGTTTCAAAAACTTTCCTTAAGGAAACCAACTTGGTTGATAGAACATCTTAAAAGTAGGAAAGGTAGCTGAAACTGTTGAGATACAAAAACTTTCCTGCAGGAAACAATCTTGGATGATACAACATATTAAAAGTAGGAAAGGCTGCTGAAATTCATACATAAAGGAAGTGCAAGAACTCTATATTTCTTCTAGTTTCCCAATACTACAAGAGGTTGTTGTTGTGTTCTTGGGCAACAACTAGTACATATTTCGAAGGATTTCCCAATCCTTGTTGATTCTTGCACAAACCAAAGGCGCCCGAGTTCTTCGACTCCAAGATGGCGTCGACGTTGCCAAAATCCTTGGCGGCCAAACGTGCTTCATGTCCCTGCACACGTAGCTGTGCCTCTCGTGGGTGACGAGTGACTAGTTTGGGAGAAATTTCCAGGGTCGCCTACCCTGGCAGCTAATTCTTTTAGCATATCTCGAGTTTAAGTTGATGCTCAAGTGCTAGTTTCGTGCCACCACTATTACGCACAGTCACTCGATATTCCCCGAGTCTTCCAGGGTCATATTCTAATTTTTCCAACTTCAAAAATATATTTTAGGGGCCGTGCATATATTACGTAACACAATTTTTGCCCTTTTTAGAGGCCCACCCACCCCTATAGACCATTACAACAGGAAATGAGTCACGTGATATTAGCCGCCATTACAACAGTTATCAGTCTCCATATCGAG
>JAQGAF010005213.1:0-12478 GCA_034687865.1 Kryphioiulus occultus | reverse complement strand
GGCTATGAGAATCGTCCGGCTATGGTGATCAAAACTGTCTGGTCCCAAAGGGATCACCTTAAGCGGTACCCACTGTAACATGATAATATTTAAAAATTATAATATTAATATAATACATAACATATAATTTACAGAAATTTAAAAAACGTTATTTGAAAAACTGTAATAATGAAGGGATAACGAGACATATTTATTGAAAAATCTTGACAATTTTGCATCTATGTTATGTAGCTCCATATATGTCCAAACAGTATATTCAAAACTCTACTTGACGCCTGCTCTAACTGTAGCAATTTATCCTCTTTTATGTATCTTTTACTTTTTGCTATTTCGATTATTTTTGCTTTGTTGTTTTCAATTCAGTTCAATTCACCTCAGTACCCTGCAGTCAGGAAAGATATGCTGCGGGTTTTTTGTATGTGCTTTCCCCGTTATTTTGTGCTTAACTCAGCCCAAACTAACCTGAAAACTCAATTTTTCCTTATTTGGCTGCCCCTAGCCGTCAGGCAATAACTGCTTGCGTAGAAGTCTTTAGGAGAAGTCAACTTTCAAATTGTGCCTATAGCGAAGCAGGGCATAATGTATAGCATAGCTGGAAGTTTTTCCAAAACTGGATCACAAACGATGGATTTTAACCCAATATTCATAAACGATCTTCATCGAGTGTTATCATTTGACTGCCTCCCCCTAAGCGATGACATAATATCTAAACGCCCTCATACACCCATACATCCAATAGTGTGAAAAAACTACTGTATATCAGTGGTAGTTTATTTGCTTATTTGCCAAAAATAAATGAAAAGTGGAAATAGATTATCAGACTGCAAGCTTGTAAAGCCTTCCAAAAATACATTAAGCCAATTTGAATTTTTACAAATGGCCCTAAAGGCTGTTTCGCGGGTAACCTCATGGAGATTAATCGCCATTGTTTTTTCACCACAAGTCTTTCTTCCCTCAACCCGTTAGTTGCCGCCATTATTCACCCCCTTCTTACGTACTTCCGGTTCTCCCTGAACCCACCCCCACACCCCCCCACGAGGCCATAAACATTGATTTTCGGGCTGTGGGGTCTTTGGCTTTTTCGGTAACTTCCATATATGCCCCTCGATTTCACCCCCTTCATTTCACCCCCTTGCTCCCCATCTTTCCTTTCCAGATTAAAGTTTAAACAAGCTTTCGCTAAGTAACGACCCTAGAAAAATCAATATTTACTTTCCTCGACAAAAGGGAAATCCTATTTGCCCTTTTTCTTTCGGCCTTTTCGGATTTAAATTTTTAATCAAATTGTGTCGTATTTTTGAAATTCAATTAACGGATTTCGATCAACCTAGGCCTCGTCCAGGCTGTTTCAACTCGAAAGTTCACTGGATCAGCTCAACACGTGACACTTTGAATTAAAATCACGGTTTACATGCTGAAATTAAAAGGTAACTTACATTGTTAGACCAAACACTCTCGTAGATGCGGGCTTACAAGATAATGCTTACTTGGTCCATCTGTGATAACCAAAACCAGATTCAGTAGACCCTGTCTAAACAAAACCAATCTAAAGTAATATCCTCACTAAACTAATGTCAGATCGCTAATGTTTAAACCACTATTGTGCAAGTCACAACTTACACGCGGAAATTATAGGTAACTTACATAAAGACAGCTTAATCCTTAGTACTTACAGTGTTAGGCCAAGTACTCTCGTACATGTGGGTTTACAATGCAGTAGATCCTGTCTAAACAAATACCGTCTAAAGTAATATCCTCTCTAAACTAATGTCAGGTGGAGGTCTCGACCTGGGAGTCACGTTAAATCTAATTTGGGAAACTTGCAAACATCATTGAATTTTGAATTAAAACCTCGTTAAATAAACCACGTTAAATCTAACCTGGAATACCGGCAAATATCATAGAATTTTTAATTAAAATCACCTCGTTAAATAAACCACGTTAAACCTAACCTGAAAAACCTGCGAACATCATAGAATTTTTAATTAAAACCACGTTAATAAAACCACGTTAAATCTAACCTGGAAAATCTGCAAACATCACGAAATTTTCAATTCAAACCTAGAATTTTGAATTGAAAGCTGGAAGTTTTCTATGTTAATATTTGTGATATTTTCAAAAATGGATGGCGATCTACTTTTTATAAAAAAAAACTCCTTAAAATTTCTCGCATTATTATTATTACTTCCAAAAATTTGAGTTAAAATTCTTCATTTGTCATCGAGTTTTGCAAAAATAATTCGCCAATGGGCGTTTTTCAAAAATGATAATGGTTGAGGATATGTTAAAATCACTTATGAAAAACCTAAATGTCCCCATAAATATTCTGGTAGCCATTAAGTTTTCTAAAGTCATGAAAAAGTCATTGAAAACTCATGAAATTTGTAATATCAAATCCAGTGGTCATCCTAAGCTACCACATGGCGGGCAAACACTGCTAGCTCGCCAGCGCTGAGAGAATGCAAAAGTTAGGGGGGCAGCATAGCGTCAATCGGGCAAAACTGTCTAAGTTAATCGGAGTTTGGTGCATTTCGACTTTGAAAACACGCGTTACAAATTAACACAACCAGTTGTTGTTTCAGCGTGACGAAATCTCGTTAGCTTCTTCCAGATTCTGTGAGATGGTGCGGTGCAATGGCGCTGATTTATCGTCCATTGGCTCGGTTTTCAATCACGCTTTTCCTCCTCTTAATCTTCCCTTTTATCCGACGTATTGCAGATTGTTGCCGATGCACCCGGGCCTTAATTGCCCGCTTTTTTCGTTTTTTTCCCCAGCTCGAGCCCATTTACACCAGAAATGGCGAAAAAAAAGCGAAGTGAGAGAGTAAAAAAGTGTTTTTATAAGGAGAAAGAAGAAATAAGAACGAAATGATCCTCCTTAATTCAGACCCAATTACGCGAAAATTGTCGATTGAAATGATATCCCCTTCTCCGTACCCTCGTGCCTCCCTATAGCGTGCACTAAAAAAGAAAAAAAAATTCAAATTTATTTAATTGCGTCTGGGTCCTAAGTACGAAATAAATTCTCCGTAACGGACCATTGACTCCATTTATAAAAATAAGGGAGTTTTTTTTCACTTCACTTCAAACAGTTGTTTTTGGTAGAGCCAAGATGGGGGAAAGTAACTCAGCCAGGGGGCGCCACTTTACTGTAATTTAACAATAGCAAATGCAACCACTATTGGATGTAAAAAGATTTATTATCACTGTACTTTAATAATAACGAATGTGTAATGACGATTAGCACCCGCAAGTTTATTTTTTAAAACTTCGTTGCTAAGAGTGATATACTTAAATTACAAATTAATTATCATTATCATGTGACAGCATCGCCTATTCCCACCATGCTAACAAATTAACATGAATTTATTTAGTTTAATATGCTTTAATTTGCTTTAAGAAATTATAATTATCGCTAAATTTATTGATTTCTATAAATATTAAGTTATTCACCAGGGGTCATTCAAAGGTCATTACCTTTTGAATTTTATCGATTTGTATTTATTTGCGAAGAATCCACCGAAGAAATATCTAACTTTAAACAAATAAGAGGTCTCTGGCGAATAAATCTTCATGGTCATCAACCACTTTAGCAATAATTATAACTTATTTAAGCAAAAGTAGAGAGACTGTAGAACCTCCAAAGTTGACCACCTCCCTATGTTAACCACATTTTAACTGATCGGATGGTCACCACAATAACTCAATGGAAGGTGACCTCTACATGTTGACCAACCGCCTAAACGTCTGTATTTGTTTGTTCCCAACTTGGACTATGTCACGCGATAGTAATTTACTCTGTACGTTGACCAGCAGAGTGTCAACATGTAAAGTCATGGATGATTAAATTTATTGACTGCTTGCAAAACCTATAATGTACACACCCAAACAGTAACTGCCTCTGTAAAGGTAGTTTCTGCGAAAGCAGGCTTCTCCTAATGGCTCGTAAGTTGGTAGTGATTGCTTGGCTGTTAAGGGCAGCTGAATAAATTGCGTTTTTAGGTTAGTTAAGGTCCCAATAACTTCATCCCAACTATTGCGGGTGTAGGACGGCACATACATTTTATTGAAGCTAAAAAACATATTTTGGAAAAGTAAAATTGGGAAATTTGTAAGTTTCCAATTTTACAAAGAGTGCGATATGTCTGGACATTTTGCCATTGCTGGTGCATGGTTTATGATGCGCTCACGTAAGAGGCGTTTGGTGCACTTCGCTATTGATTTGCCATTGTTCACTTCCTCCGCTCAAGAAGTGCGACTTCCGGTGAATCCCCCTTCCTTCGGCACTTTAATTTCTGGAGTGGCATCGGTGCGATTAGATGGAGGGCCTTCGTCCGCCAGGGGGCTCATTTGCATATTCAAGAGGCCAATTAAGCGAGTGCACGAACGACTGATCCCTCAGCCCATCAATTAAAACGAGTAATTAAGGAAGATCAGGAAATAACGATGCTTGTGTCAGAAGGGATGTGCCAGTAACACATTATTTATGGTAGGGCATCTTGGGTCCACACTGCCATTCGTTGTAATTGTAAATGTGCTAAAGCGTAATTTCCTGTTTGAATAATATTGCCTTTGGTCCCCGAATGCAGTAATACCGTCAAGAAAAATTAGGGAAATGTTGACATTTTGTTCATTAAGTCAGGGAAAGCCAGATGGAAATCGGGGAAAAGAATAATTTTTTTTGTAATTTTATTGACTTTATGGAATGCCCCTTAATAGACATAAGCAGAAAGACTTTTTTGTATATGATTAAATTTGTTTGTCCATTTTTTGCTGAACAAACTTACTGCTACGTGTGGATGTAGGTTAGGTATGCTGTATATAGATTTTAATAATATGACTGTACACGTATGGCCTTAGACATGATCATGAATAACTCATACAGGTCATACAGTGTATACGGCATACTGTATATGTATGGTCTAAGACATGGTCATGAATAACTCATACACTGTCATGCAGTATATTGCATACTGTGCATGCATTGTCTAAGACAAGGTTATGTATACCAATAAGTGTTGCAGTTGCGCAGAAAAGTACAAAACATATAGTTAATCGTAGTGTTGCGAATGAAGTTAACTTCACTTACACTTGACATTTTTTATTTGATAAGTCGGGGAAATTAATCGGATTTGGTCAGGGAAAATCAGGGAAATTGATTTGCCAATTTTGGTACGAACTCTCTACAGGGTGTCCTAACATCTCAAAAAAAATTGGTGCTTGGTGACGTCACAAGCTCTGGCAATTGTCCGGCAATTGTTTGACCACTCGTAAAAACTGCAATGGGTTTTGCATCGATTCCGAACGCTCTCGTTACCCACAATGCATCGCGCCAGACCGCTCTCCTAAATTACGGCCAATGGTCAGCGCGTCTTGACCATTCGGTTCCTTCGACGAACGCTGAAAATCCTAAATGATGAACGGCCACGCCAGTCGCAGAAATATCGGACTCGAAGACGATTTCAATTACTTTAGGCTCTGTGCTGACCACTATCCGAATGAGCGAAACGGTTTTTTTTTCACTGCCCCAGGGTATATATTGCCGCTTGACCAGAACACGAATCGTTATGTAATCATTTATAGAGGCTTTCATGCTGTAGACAGAAGAGAAAAAAGTTACCAGTCCATATATACTTACTAATAAAATACATTACTCTTGAAGCAATTTTGCAAAAAAAAAGAAATAGTCTACTGTACGTCTCAGGTTAAGAGTAGACCTATCACTCTGCCATCTATCGGCATTACAGAGCCTAAATTACCAGTGATATATTTCCCCAAAAAATGTGGCTAGGATTCTTCGAATTATGAAACAAATTTTACTAAGTATTACTATTGAGTGCTTAAAGTTATAAATTTGTCATAATTAAAAAAACTTGCCTAGAAAACCTGGATATGTCAGGGAAATTGATCTGATCTGGAAAAGTGGAAATAATAAATATGGAGATGGCTACTTATCTAGTTTTAATACGAATCAAATTTGTCATAAAAAAATTCTCTGCAATATCTCCATAGTTCGAAAGCGGACAAAATCCCCAAAATTGCAGTGTTTGAGATCTAGTGAATTTAACCGTTAGTGTTCGTATTTGTATTAATATTTCCATTATCATCATTACACATGTATGAATATTAATGCACTTAAATCCATTATTTCTTGAAGTTGTTCAAAAAAATTCGTGAAAAGTTTACTCTAAATTGCCTGATAGCCATGTGATAGACTAAGCGCATGACTAGGCCCTATATGAAGTAAAAATGTGTCAAATGCGTAAAAAATGTTTGTTTTAAATTGTCTTTTATGCTAAAATAATCTGTGAAAGAAATTTCTGAAAAATTACCTTTTAACATGGTGTAAATTGACGCTTGAGTGCTGGGATTTTTACGAGGGGGACAAAGGCACAAAACGTTTTACGAAATTATAAACGAAAGGTTGTCATTGATGGCGAAAAATACAAGAATGTGCTAAGGCATGCAGGGGATAAGGGTTGGAAAATTGGGAAATTGGGGAACTTGGGGGGTTCCAATGTGTTGGGTTGGGGGTTAATGGGCTAAAATTGTGTTCGTAAAATGTTGAACATCACGAAAAGCGTGGGTGGAGGAGGTGAAATTATTAGTTTTCGCTACATGTATTTCCATTAGCCGTTAGGGTCCCCAAATTGACGCAATTTTATTTGGGAAAAATTTAGGGGCGTGTTTTATGGCTGCAAATGGAACCGTACTACAGCGAAAGTGTTCAGGGCAAATATTACATTTTTGTAGAGAAATAAAAATGAATTGGCTTTGATTCGAGACTCTATGTACATGTAGCTGGTTTCCAACGACGTGCATGTACATGTATATCAGTTTAATCGAGCGAATATAAACATAAATTTGATAAATTGGGTAATAGAAAGGCAAAGATTTTCGTTACGTTCAGCTTTGACATGTTTGCTAAATCTGAATTTTGATCTTCTCTGAAATCTATTTTTTGTACCGAATTGGTAGGATTTTGTCGTTTGAAAATTAGAGCTGCCTTACGATCGGTGTACTCGCTACATTTTCCGCTAGGGGGCGCTCGACAGGCCCCCTCCATACATGGAAAATACCTGGAAAATATTTGGAAAATCTGGAATTGGCAAGAAATTATTATTGGAAAGGCATGGAAAATTCAGGGAAAATGGATTTATTTATAAAAATTCAGGGAAATCCAGCAAATCCATAATACATTTGACGTTACGACAAAAATGTAGAGATGAAAAGTAATTCTGTAAAAAATAATAATAAAATTGTTAGTTAAAAAAAATACCTAAATTCGCTGTTTCCTTATGAAAATTTTCGTTAAATCTCATGTCTACTTTAAGCAAGTAACATCACATCCCTTAAGTTTTAATGGGTTTACTTTGAAAAAGTCAGGGAAATCCAAAAAATCAGTAATACATTTTGGTGAACGCAAAAATGAATAGATTACAAATACATGTAATTCTTCTGTGGCAGAAATTGACATTTGAAAAAAAAACAATCTAATCTAAATTTTCTGTTTCCTTGAAATAATATGCGTTTTATCTCATATTTATTATAAGCAATGAACATCACATTCCTTAAGTTTTATTGGATTTACTTGGAAAAGTCAGGGAAATGCAACAAATCAGTATTACATTTTACATTACTAGTTATTGCTTAACGCGAAAATGTAGAGCTGACAAATAATTCTGTGGAACAAAATGATACTGACATGACTAATTTTAAAAAACAACTAATCACAATAACTAAATTTGCAGTTTTCTTATGAAAATTTGCGTTCTATCTCATGTTTATAATAAACAATGAACATAACATTTCTTATGTCGCTTAAGTGGTCAGGGTGGTCAAGGAAAATTGTTTCAAATTCTGGAAAAGTCAGGAGGCCAATGGGTCAACCAAATTTAACTCAAATTGGGTTAAAATCCATTATTTACCATCGGTTTTTCGAAAACCGATGGTAAATAATGGATTTTAACGTTATGGAAAGTCAGGGGAAATTAGGGAATGTCAATGAAGTGGAAAAAGAGTACGGGAATGTCAGGGAGTTCGTGAAAAATGTCAGGGAAACTGAGATAGTTTGTATCAGCTATTTGTGTAGGTATCCTATTTATAAAAATTTTGGGTAAAATCCATTATTTTTCTTTTTTTTTAAACAAATATCACGTGAAATTTCAGGAAAATGACTGAAAAGTTGCCATGACTCAGGAAATGTCATGAAAATCGTCGTGAGAATTTGAGTGGGAATCCTTTTCTAAAATACGTCATTTTTGAGCCAATTTTATATAATTTCGTAACAAAAACTTCAGGGTGATCATAAAGTCCTACCCTAATTACAAAAAAATTATTGTTAAAAAACTGTTTTAGTTATGAGGACAAAATTACGAGGACCAAACACACGAAATAAAAAACTTTAGGACTTCTACCTTTGCCCCAATTTGTTCTGCGTTACTCTAACAGTTTTTAAAATTAATTTTTGTAATGAGGATAGGACTTGTTCACACTCTGCAATCAACTTTGCTCTTCATCCTCATTTTGGCGTCAATTTATTTGGCTTATTCTCCAACAAAGCCTTATTTTTCCTATTTTTTTTATTGAAAAATTAGCGTCTAAATTATGCTTCTTCCTACGCAGGCCTAAGGGCACAACGTACAACGTAAAACGAGGTGCGGATTAAGATGGTTTGTCGAGGGGGTAAATCGATATTTGGTTTCTTGTCGTAAAACCAGAGGTCTCCAATCAATGTTGTTATGTCAACATTCAAACATCTCCAGTTTGCAGACTATAAACTCTTGATTAAGCCTGGATTTTAGCATACAATTTAGTCTTGCCGTGGGGTTTTCTCTGACTTTAGACAAACTTCATACGTTGTCAAATTTTTTTAAACATTTTTTTTTGTTTTAGCTCGTTATGCTTTTCGATACGTTTGTTATAAATAAAGTATGAGGTTCCCCTCCATACTTAAGATGTTAATAATTAATTTTCCATTTGTTGACAAATAATATCAGCATGAACGTCGGCGAACTTATTTTTTGTATTTTTTTCTTATAAAATTATCCAACCTTATGAACGTAAAAAGGGAAAATAAAATAACGAAATAATAACGAGGAATAATGAGGAAAATAATAACATTTGAAAATTTTTTTTCATACGTATACCATTTGTACTTGGATCAGTATAAGCTTATTTACGAAACGTACGAAGTAAATGTAATTTGCATATTAAATGCGACTGCGCTTTTCGAATTACCGTATTAGATATTTACTAGACTTTCAAAGTAAATGATTTTTTGTGAAATAAAAAAAATCGTATTTTTTCGTTTGTTTTTAGAAACAAATTAAATGAAATTGAAACGAGAACTGAGCGAAAGCATCCAAAAGCACATTTTTAAGAAAAATTTGTAAAACTGGATGAGAATTGATGGATTTTTCCCCATTTTATTAATATTGCCATTACCGTCTAAATTATGTCTCTTCTTACGCAGGCCTAAGGGCACAATGTAAAACGAGGTGCGAATTAAGATGGTTTGTCGAGAGGTTAAATCGATATTTTACCCCCATTGAACGTCCCCTACCCAACATGATGACATAATACTTGAACGTCCCATAATGACGTATAATGAATTTAAGCTTAAACAATTTAAAATAGTAATAATTAACGAATGGTTGATTAAAGGTGAATGTATATTTTTTAAGAAATAAACACTCTGTATAGGCAATTTTTCTCTCAAAACTGGATCACAAATGATGGATTTTAACCCCAACGTGATGACATAATACTTGAACGTCCCCACCGTGATGACATAATACTTGAACGCCCCCAACGTGATGACATAATACTTGTACGTCCCCAATGTGATGACATAATTTTTCAACGTCCCTAACATGATGACATAATACTCGAACGACCCCAACATGATGACATATCACTCGAATGTTCCCAACATAATGACATAATAATTGAACGTTTCCAACATGCTTACATATTGCTCGAACGTCCCCAACATGACGAAATAATACTTGAACGTCCCCAACGTGGTGACATAATACGTGAACGTCCCACATTATGTCACCGGTATATGGGTTGATATTTCTGATTTTCGACGTGGTTATCGAGCGTGAAATCGTATGCGCCACCTGGCGTTCCTGGCGGCCATCTTGCGGCTTTGAGGGAAAGCCCAGCGTTTAGGCCCTGTGCTAAACACTCGACGTTTTCAGATTTGCAAATTTATTCATGAATCCATCGTTGCGTTAAATTTTCTTCCGATCCGTTGAATCGATGGTCCTTTTTATTTCTCGCTCGGTTTCATGCTCTGAAATTCCGATTTTTTTTCTCCTTTTCTGCATGAAAAGCGTGGCGTCGTATGGCGAGCCCCCAATTTTTCACTCCAGATGTTAATAACGCTGGATGGAAATACACGGGGCATGAAATATGACCGAAAATAAAGCCCCCGTGACACAAATAGCGTCGAAATAGATGGACGATATGGCGCACCAGCGACTGTTTTCTCCTCTCAACCGTACTTTGCAAATTTTATTTCGTTTTTTTTTGTATTTTGCGTGGGAAAAGTGAAAAGGGGGAAATGTCTGCGGCGCATAAACTTCATTCAATTACCTTATTAGCGGCGGGATCCACCCACGCAAAAGGAAAACGAAACAAAAGCTTTAGAGAAAGTACAGTATTTCCAACTTCTTCTCGAGCATGCCCAATTTGGGGGTTAATAAGAAGCATTTCAATTACAGTATAACCCGAATGAGCGATATGCTACATGTATCTCTGACATAACAGGGTGACTGACTGTCTGGAAAACCTGGGAAAGTCAAGGAAATTGATTTGGTTTTGAAAAGTCAGGTAAAAGTCGCTACATGTTACTCCGACATTATTTTTGAAGGGTGACTGGCTGTCTGGAAAAGTCAGGCAAATTGAATTCGTCTGGGAAAACCAGAAAAAATTGATTTGGTCCGGAAAAACCAGAAAAACTGATTTGGTTTGAGAAAGTTAGTGATATTGATTGGTTTGGAAAAAGCCAGGGAAATTGATTGGGTCTGATAACGTCATGGAAATTTATTTAATTGGTTGGGAAAATTCAAAGCAATTGATTTGGTTTGGCAAAGTTGGGGCTATTGATTTAGTTTGGAAATTGATCAGGGAAATTGGTTTATTCTCGAAAAGATTCTCGAAAAGAAATTGATTTGGTTTGGAAAAGTCAGGAAAAAGTCGCTACGTGTATCTCAGACATTTTTAAAGGGTGACTGACTATCTGGAAAAGCTGGAAAAATCATGGAAATTTAATTTAAGATTCTGCCAGTCACCCTGTATCTCAGAAATCATTGTTTGATACAGTAGTCCATCTTTGATCACTGTTCCAGATGATTATTGACACTGCAAAGTTTTCAAAACTTTCAGAGCTTTGAAAAACCAATTTTTCTGACTTTTCCAAACCTTCCACATTTCCACCCTATCAAAGTTTGTTTTAGTGATGTTATTTATCCTTTGATATCCGCAATTTTAGTGTCTTACTACGGAATGTGCCCAGCTGCGCCATAGACACATTGATAAAGTGGGCTTCTCCTAGTTACTCACAAGCTTTCAGTGATTGCCTGGCTGTCATGGGCAGCTAAATAAGATTGCGTTTTTAGGTCAGTTTAGGTCGTCAATCATTTCATCGCCATTATTGCGTGCATAGTATGATGGCACGTACCATGTATTAAGCATAAAAAAGAAAGACACATTTTGGGGCTTCTGGCACTTACAACATTGTGGTTTGATTCACCCAGGTGCCATCTGGCGACGCATTTTGACGTGACATGCAGCATTACTGCGAATGGGTGGGAAGCAGCACCACCTGGTTGGAGGTATTAAAACCACGGGCCCTAACCACAATCCCGTTTCTTAATAGGCTTACGTTATGAGCCGTAAAAGTTATTAAAAAATATGGAAATCGCTCGAAAATGAGCTCGACGAAAACGTGTCTTGCCCCCTCTTGAGAAAGCTGCATAATCGCCTACGAAGAGAAATTTACTGTAAGGCAGATGAGCGTCGTGGAGTTTAAATTTGAATAAAAGAAATTAAACCCTTAGTGGTCTATTTTGGGGGTGGGATTAAGTTGCGGGAAATAAACCTCACCTCGAGTGGCAATCCAGGGATTTTTCCTTTATAATAACCCCACGAGAAAAAAATGTTGACAAAACAAATTGAAAAAGTGAAATAAGTAGTGAACGTGAGTTATGGACGTTCAACGAAACGTGTTGCAGAGAGTGGTACGGAATTTAAAATATCGTGGATTTATAGTGGACGTAAATCGACAAATCTCATTATGTGCTCCAGATTCAGGAACTTTGCTAACCACTAAGGGGCTGTACATGAAGGACGTCCATCAAAATGGGGTATGGAAAAGTCCACTTTTGACCCCTACCCCTTCTAATCCATTATTTTTCAAATTTGATACCCCCCCCCCTGTCTTGGACTTCCTATTCCAGTATACTGT
>JAQGAF010005212.1:0-12479 GCA_034687865.1 Kryphioiulus occultus | reverse complement strand
AATGCGGCGGTAATTGCCGATTAAATTGGGTTGATGGAGTACACCCCCCTACCACACGGTATTCAGTTACTGATAGTTGGGTACTGAGTTGAATTGAATTGAAATTGAATTTCACACAATATTTGACCGTAAAAAAGTACATGTATTAATTTTCAAGCCCTGAATCAAAGGTTAACACGCCGTAGGCGAAAATTGTTGAAAATTTAGATTACAAAAATGAATTTGTATAAGTAGTAGCGAAATTAAAAGTGAAGTAAATATAAAGGGCAATTTTTGTGTAAAATGCACATTTCAACAATACAGTATTGTATTTATATATTTAAAAAAAACTAGTTTCAAATGATAATTTTTAGTCAATATTGCCATACAAGAATTTGTTTAGCAGTATTAATAATTTAGGATTGCGAAAGGCAACATTTTTAGAAACAATTAAAATTTAAAATTTTTAATTTTTACAGAAAATTAAATTTTAAAATCGAACTCATGAAAAAAAAATTTATATAGCGATAGGCAACATTTTTGGAAACAAAATATTGAGAAATAATAATTAAGGGATGCAGTGGCAATTTAAAAAAAAAAAAATTTCATAGATTTGCTAAGAATTTAGGCGCACTGCAGGCAAAATGGTTGGAAAAAAGTGCTGAATGATGTTAGTTTTTTGTTTAAAAAAATTGCTGTTAAAAATAGCAGGTTATCTAAATTTCCCTGACATTTTCACGAATTTTGACGAATTCCCTGAAACTTTTTCATTTCCCTGACATTCCCTGACTTTCCAGACAGTGGGAACCCTGTTTTATGTTTGCAAAAACAATTTTTTCATGTATCAATTCGACAAACATTACAGGGTTCCCACTCAAATTCTCAAATCGATTTCCCTGACAACTTTTCAGTCATTTCCTGACATTTTAAACGAAATTTCACACAATGTTAGACCACAAAAACAGTCCATGTATCGAAGCCCTGAATCGAACATGCCGTAGGCGAACACTTTAGGAGATTTAGATCACAAGTAATGAATTTGAATACTTAGTAGCGAAATTGCCAGTCAAGTAAATATATCTGGCAATTTTTGTGAAAAATACACATATTTCAACAATACAATACTGTATTTCTGCAGACATTAGAAATTTTATGCAATATCAATACTACCAGAAACGCCATAGGCGAATTTTTTTTAAAAAAACTAGGTTTTAGCCTATGTTGCCATACAAAAAATTATTTAGCAAGAGTAAAAATTTAGGATCGCGAAATGCAACATTTCTAGAAACAAAATATTGAGAAATAATAATAAAGGGATTATACAGTGGCAACTTTTTTTTAAAAAAAATATTCATAAATTTGTTTGAAAATAAGTTGTGAAATGACGGATGTTAGTTTTTTTTTTTAAAAAAAAATGCTATTAAAAATAACAGACTACCTAAATTTCCCTAACATTTTCACGAGTTTTGACGAATTCCCGGACACTTTTTCATTTCCCTGACTTTCCAGAAAGTGGGACCCAGTTTTACAGTCAATGTATCAATTTCGACAAAAACAATATGGCAATTTTTGAGCCAAAAAGGAATAGTTTTCTAGCATAGAAAATTTCTTCTTCTATTTCCCAGCAAGCAGAATAATCGAACTGCTTTCCACTAACAACTTACCTTTCTTATTGAAAAATTCTCGTGAATATTTGCCGGAAAAGGCAATGTCCCTCGGAATATCCCCTAGGAGTTCGATGATGTGGGCCAGATGATCCTCATCCCTCGAATAGTCCTCACCAGAGTGCGGTTCGAATAAGTAATCCCCAGTAGCAAGCTCAAAAGCCTAGAACAGAATGCATATGTATTGTATAAGAGAGGAGAACTCAATAACAGAAAATTTGCCATAAATTCAGTTACCATGCATGCAGTGCTCCAAATGTCTGCAGGAGGGCCATAGCCTGCCCCGAGAAGCACCTCTAGGCAGCGATACTGCCTCGTTTGAATATCTTCGGTAAAGTGATGGTTCTGATAAAATAAGATGGTATTAAACATGTAGTTCTAAAATCCGTTACCAAATTTGTCAAGTCTTTTACAGGGTGTCTACTGAACAGTAATTTCATTTTTCCAGTATAAAAATCAATTTTTTCCAGTATAAAAAATACAATTTTTTTTAGTTCAAATACAATTTTTTTTTACGTCAATTATATGCTCACCAGAGGCAGATTCAGAGCATTTTTCGAGATCGGGGCCCATCACCGAAATTGTGCCCCATTTTCCAGTCATTTTTGTAAAAAGAAATCAACGATTTTATGCCTCAACTCAGCGCATGAAAAATTTAGTACAAGACATACTATTAATAAACAATAAACGCCGTAGGTGAATTTTTATAAAAACTTGTCCCACACAATTGGTTTTAAACAGATTTCCACAAAATTTGATTATTAATATCAATAATTTAAAAGCGCCGCAGGCGAAATTTGTATAGAAACTTAAAATCAAATGACGACATTTTTCTAAAAAAAAACTAGATCCACATGATTGGTTTTACCCAGATTTGCACAAATTAATTTAAAAGCGCCGCAAGCGAAATTTTTAGAATAACTTAGTAACAAATGATGACATTTTTTAAAAAACTAGATCCACATGATTGGAGTTTGTACGAGCCAACGAACTATTTCCATGGACTATGTATCACACTGGGATCATTTAGAAGTTAATTGCTTAAGGATGCCATGAGGTAGAATTTTTAAAGCATTTTTCATAAAAATAAATTTGAAATTGAAAAATTTCAAGTACAGTCGAACTCTGTTATAACGATCACGGTTATAGCGAGATCTCTGTTATAACGAGCAAATTGCCATTTCAGATTTGGTTTACGCAGATTTCCATGTAATCTTTCACGGTTATAAAGAGTACACTACTCGGATATAACGAGCAAATTTTCGAAAATATGGCATCCAAGAAACCAAAACTTAAGTTATAACCTTTGGGTTCTCTGTTCAAATAGATATCAAATTGCGAGTTTACCCTCAGGTGTCCCCCACGGACAATATTTTTTCGCAAATTACAGAATAATAAACATCCGCCAAGGCAAAACGGAAGCTAGTCAATAGTCCAGTCATTAGTCATTAGCCCACTTACATGTATGACACTTTGGGGCATTAAAGAATTACGTCATCATTTTGGTGAAGTGGTTATACAAGTTTGATATATGGTATTTAAATGTGATCAGGCTTTTGTGTGACAGAAATTAATTATGATCTAATTTGTTTACAGATTTCGATGAAATGATGTCGAGTACTGACATATTGGGGGATGTGTCTGAAAATCACAATTATTGTAACAAAATACTTGACTATTGCATTTCCTGTGCACTGAGGGTGAATTTAAATTAATTAAAATCAAACTAGCGTCTGAAATATGTTTTCTAAGCAAAGAAATCTTATATTAATTCACGAGAAGTGAGCTATCGTTAAATGTATGGCGAATTTAGCTGTTCACGGATATAGCGAGTAACGGTTATAACGAGCAAATTGGGTCGGTCCTTCGATGCTCGTTATAACAGAGTTCGACTGTACATTCCAGTATTTTCCTGTATGAAAAACTATTTCCAGTATATTCCAGTATTTCCCAGTCCAGTAGACACCCTGTTTTAGAAGATATTTTTAGTGCATCTACTTACAACCCAGCACGCGTTTCCCAAATCAGCAATCTTGACCTTGATGTCACAAACTTCATGAACAGGGTCCGGTTTCCGCTCCAATGACTGCTGCTCAGGGCAAGATGCCACCCGTCTCATGGTTGGGGCAGAATTGGGCTTGCGGTCAGGCGAAATCACACTCTCCGATCGCTCCAGCGGAGTTTTGCATCCCCGGTTCCCCTTCCCCTCATCGTCATGCCCGTTGCAGAGGACGCCATCGTCTGAGATCACAATGTTTGTCCTGAAAAACGCGCAATATTAGATTATTGCGGCGATGAAAGCTGCACTACCTTAAGGTAAGTAGATACGCACCTGTTGGGCCCATAACCGACACATTCCTCATTGTTGTCTGTTTCTTCGTTTGCATTTTCTGAATTAGAAATTAACAAAAGGACTCATCAGGTAAATGCCAAAAAGACGTATTGGGCATGCTTGGCCAATAAATAAATAAATAGTTCAAATAAATTGTAAACTTGAATAACAGCAGCAAGAAGGTGAAGCTGTCTCAAATACGGGAGAATATTGCCAAATTCCATGAAATCTTCTCTTTGATTACGTGGTTCATACCGTAATTTGCAACTTAATTTCCCTGACCAAAATACGTATTGCAACACTACAATTGACTTTTTTGTATTTTTCTGACAGGATGACCAGCCAAATCTTCAATTTAATTTACCTGACTTTTGCAGGTTTTCCAGAGACTTTTTGGAAAATTTCCAGACAATTTCAAGAAACAATTTTTACAGATTTGAACCAAGCAAATATACCAAATGGTGGAAATTTTAGAAATTATAGATCCGATCACGAAATGATGGAATTAACCCATAATTTTGTAAGAATAAATAATTATATTAATAATTAAGAGACTGCCGTAGGCGAAATTTTTTAAAAGTTACAAGAAATATTGAATTTTTAGTGCATTAATATCAATAATGATGTGAACACTAGTGGTTGAAACCACTAGATCTCAAACACTGCACTTTTTGAGGACTACTTCTTTGAAATATTACAAAATTCATAATCACGGAAATGCCAAATGCGAAATTTTTTTTAACAAAAATAATGCATTTACCTGAATTTTTCATAAGGAAAATTAATGAACATGATGAAAAATGATAGTGAAAACGCCATACGCGAAATTTTTAGAAAAAAGTGGATCACAAATACAGCTTTTCTAATGCTTTTCATGAGATACTAATACCAATCAAAATCGTTGTGCCACAACAAATTTCCAGACATTATGAATTTCCCTGATTTCCACCTGAATTTCTCTGACTTAATGGGTCAAAACGTCCAGATTTCCCTGACTTTCCCTGACCATATGAACCCTGAAAATCTTCTCCTTGATAATGAAAGTATCGTAAGGACATACTGTTTTCGTGATAGCTTGCCAAATCGCCATTATGAGAGTGGCTATGGGAGGTGTGTCCGTGTCCCGAAGCCGGCGATGGCATGCCGTGCACATTTTGCAACGGGTGCAAGTGGTGGGGATGCAGAATGGGACTGCCCGGCGTGGTCACGGAAGAAGACGTGGCCAAACTGACATCCGAATCTGGCGACGTCAGATCCAAATCGCGTTCTTGCAGGGGATGGCGTCGGTTGGCAGACGGCTCGTGGTCAAAGTCGCCACCCTGACCGTGGTCGTTTTCAGCGTCACCACCACCTTCGCCGTCTCCGTCTTCCTGCTTCTGCTCTTCCACCTCCAGCTCTTCCAGTTGCTGCATCTGCCTCTCCAGCAGTTCCTGTTGCCGCTTTTGCTTCTTCTTTAGTTTCTTCTTCTTGTTCTTGGACATTTTCGTTGTGTTGGGATCCGGGACCTGGAATTTCTTCGGAGCGGTGCTCACTGAAAGCGTCAAGAAAACACAGTTTTCATAATCGTCCAACAAATTAATTTTACCATTCCACAATTTACGTTGAGGTGATTGGTGAATAATCGGGCTAACCTAGTGAACCTGGCAGTTTAATGCCCAGTTTCTGCCACTGCGTTGCGTCAGCCGCCAACTTGCGAATGTAAATCTCATCCACGCACACCAAAATATTTTCAGGCTTGATGTCAGTGTGTATTACTTTGCACTTAGCGTGCAAGTAATCGAGGCCTTCCAAGACCTGCAATGGGAGAAGGTGGAATTGGTGACTAATGCGAAAATAAAAACGCTGCTGCCTAGTAGGTAATGTACCGAAACACGAGCAACCCACCTGAGTGATAATGCACTTTACGTTGGGGAGTGGGATTCCTTGATAGTTTGAACGAATAATCAGTTTCAATAAATTATGCCCTAAAACTTCGAACACCATGCATACATCTGTAGAAGAGAGAGTCAAGAAAACTAAACAACATAAGTGTAAAAGCATTTCACATTGGACAGTAAATGCACCATTTTTGCACTAAGTAGTCGTTTCATATTTTAAAAATGTTAATTAGTCTCTCAAATGATTCCTTTAAAAAAGCCCGAGTATATTTTTTACATATAAGTTTCTGTGTTTCAACAAATGCATGCTTGTTTATAATATACTATCACAAGAAAAAACTAATTTTTTCATAAAACCCTTTTATCCAATAAAAGGGCAAGGTAATTTTCAGGATTTTTTTTTAGAATACTGTATACTGAATACACTGAATACTGTATGAAATACAATGTTACTCTTTTTAAAAAAAATCCATAACTCAAGTTACATTCTGCTTGCTTTTACTGGACAAAACTGCAGACTACAAAAGGATACGAGTTCCATTCACTCCAGAGATTTTAAAATCGTCTAGAAGCTGAACTACCTTTTCGCGTTTTGGATCACTAGCGTCGCTGTCTCGTACCTAAAAACAAGAAATTTCTTTTAATAAAATGTCAATATTTTTGCTTCCGAGCTAGACGGTTAAAATGTGTACGGCTTTCGGTGTATGTTTACTAAAATAACTTACACATTTGAGCAATTTGATCTCGTCCAAAGCAGTTTCCGTGTAGTGGGACGCACTCTTGACCGCTTTCAAAGCAACGAACCTCTTGCTTCTGCAAAAGTAAAATTTTTTTTAAGTGCACGTCAATTTTTCAGTTTCACTAGCAACAACACTTTATATCGCATTCCTCTCCTTGCTCCCGAGTGATATATCTGATAGCTTTCTTATTTGTATAATTCACTAAATGTATAAAGTCAATATGTATTCCAATTTTCTGGAGATTTCCTTCCACAAATATGCTTAAGCTCGCAGCGTGGCTTAATTCGGCGAAATGATTTCAAAGAAGATCCTAAGCTGTCATTTTCCAGCTGAGGTTTAAAGATCCATCTCTTACAAATTGAGCGAAAGTGACGATGCCAGAATAGATGCAAAAGGAAGATGAGACGCCAAAAAGTCGGTGACAACATTTAATCAACTTAGAGGCTGCAAGAGCGAAGGAAAAGTCAGAGCCAAAAGGCAAATAACTCAAGAAATCGAATAACCAATAAACGCCTTATCTACTCACTCTGCTAGCATCTCATACAGCTTTGCAAACACTGATGGGGTTTGAAGCCCTTCATGCACAAGAACTCAGATTGTAGGTAACTTGCTTTTTAATTGCTTCCTACACATAACGAGTCAATTCTTCTGGTAGATCGAATGATATATGAGAAAATGTATGGTAAACATTAATTGCGGAGAAATCTTAGTAGGATGCAGATTCAATCAAACCAGAATTCGAACTAGAAATTCGAATAGAACGGTTTAAATGGAATCAACGTTCTAGAACAACAACCTGTTCTGTTCTAAAGAACGAACCATAACCAAAACAGAACGTGAGCGCGTGCAAATTTTAAACAGTTTTGTTATGCATCGTGCATTTTTTGCCATCTGAAAGAAGCCATCATTTTTGCAAAAATAGGAAAAATAATTTGGCCTTTGCATCCTACGAGTCTGACCACTTGACAGAAGGGATTTACATTTTACCAATGCTTCAAAAACTCACGTTTTTCGCGCAAAACCTTTCATAGTGCAAATTCGAGCAGCTGTTAAAACTAAATGCATTCTGGGGCCATCACTAGGCTCAAATTACCAGGCGCACGTACGTTTCGAAATTGTGGTCACACCGCAGTATCGAATGCATTTTGTGCGGGTTTAAAGTTACTAAAACGCGAAAAGGGTCCAACATTAAACCACAAACTTGTAACACAATGAACCGTATGGCGAAATTAAGCTGTGCAGCAAATTTCAGCACTCTAGAATCTCAGGAAGTCGGTTAAAAATGGCTTCGGAAAGGTTGCACCGGACAGCAATAAACCCGATCAGTTAATATAAAGGTTTTTAAAACAATGAGAAGCATAACGGCTGCTCTAAAACGTAATATTGGATGGAAAAACAATGACATTTGGAGATCCAATAAGGTCCAACAATCATCAATTTAATGTAGTACTCGAGTCATTGCCGTTGAATGAACAACATACATGTACACGAATACAATCATTGTCGTAGATTCTTGGTTAAGTTGCTCTGCAGCCTCGAATTACAAAGCACTTTTCTGACAAACAACCTTGGGTAATCTTCCCTTGACCAATCAGACAGTGTCTATGACAAGACACCGAGAGATTCCCGCAACTAGCATCACCGTCCTAAATGATAGGTTGGTTGGATATTAAGCAAATTGAAATAAAAGGTTGAAAAGGAGGCAGCGAATCAATAAATCAATATAGCAACATGCGAGTTGAGGAAAGCCTCCCAAACAAGAAGGATACGCCAGGAAAAGAGCCAGTAGACGAGCCCCAGGTCTCGGAATACTAGTAACATTCAAGATCTTATAACTGCCCTACTTAAATTCATTGAAAAGGACCTTCCAGGAACTGAGATCTTGAGATTCCCGGTATCAATTCAGTCCTTCACAACAGTATTGAGATTACAGAAACCAACAACACCTAATGTGGATGGGATCAAGGGCAAAACATTTCTCGGAATACTAGTAACATTCAAGATCTTAAAACTGCCCTACTTAAATTCATTGATAAGAAACCTTCCAGGAGTTGAGATCTCGGAATACCAGTAGCATTCAAGATCTTAAAAATGTCCTACTGAGATTCATTGAAGAGAAACCTTCCAGGAACTGAGATGTTGAGATTCCCGATATCAATTCAGTACTCCACAGCAGATTTGAGTTTCCAGTAATGGATTGGATCAATGTCTAAACAGATCTGGCGGCACCAGTAACATTCAAGATCTTAAAAACTGCCCTAGTGCCCCAGGTTGAAACCAGTGCAGATTGCAATAAGTACAGATGGCGAAAAACTGGAGAATGCCGAGCATGAATGTATCGCAGACCAGCAGAAAACCTTCAAATCTGAGAATGCTTCACGACTCAGCGCGGCTTCTAAAAACCGCATTCAAGCGTCACATTTCTGCTCTGGAGGAAATTTAACACTCATTTCCAGCATAGGGCTGAGTTACGCCGCTGTAAAGATGGTGCAATTGGACCCAAGCGAGGTCCACCGGCTATTTATGGACCAATTCACAGAGCGGTAATGGACGAGCCCCGTACACGAGGGCAAACGTTACACCACGCTTCATTGAAATCCCGATGAAACATTTAGCGGCCGGAAATGTGAGTTGCACTGGAATCGCAATACATGAGTTTGCATCGCAATCTCGATTGGTGATTCGCCAAAGAACCGGTGAATAACGGTCAATCGAAACTTGAAGCAAGAACTGACAGAAGAACCTATCCTGATTGAGATGATACCATTATCGACAACTACAACAATAATCACGATAAACTAGTCACATGACAGGGTTCCCACATCTTTTTGAGAACGAAATTCCCTGACTTTCCAGGTTTTTCCAGGTCATTTTTGAATTTTTCCATGACCACGAAAAATCAACATTTCATTGCTATATTTTATTTTTATTCTGCAAAGACATTTATTTCTAGTAAAAGCTGTTCATGTAGAATTGCTTACCTTATACAGCAATTATTTTTATTTAAACAGGACTAACTAAGGTTGAATGCATGTCAACACTCAAGTTTTTGAATAACAGTTGAGTGGATAATTAAGATGAAGGTTCTTTATTATAGTAGTATTTGTAACACTATCAATGTTGGAAAAGACATGGAACAGACTCCTGCTTTGCATGTATGAGAAAACTATTTAAGGGAATTCCCTACGCACAACTTTGGTGCCTTTGGTGGAGAGGTTTTTAAGTTAAATATTTTAAACTAATTTGTTTTTAATCTTTTCAAATCACGATTTAACAAGTTTTTGGGCATATTTTGGTCAGTATAATTTCGATCATAAAAATTCCAGGTCAAATTTTACATCTTCCCTGACTTTCCAGGTTTTTCCAGGTTGTGGGAACCCTGCATGATGTTATGCCGAGGCCTAGCAATGTGACAATAAGAATCTTGATAACTGATCACAAATGATCAGCTCAAGCTACAGTAGTTGCTCGCAAACAGTGAAAATTCATCATCGGCACAGCAAGGAACCTTGCAGCGATAAATTGCTTCAAAAATCCTTGACTCTGGAAGCGGTCCCCCGGCTACCATCTTTTAAACGGCCCAACCGTGAATTAAGACTCACTTCGCCAGTCTGTTAACTGGTTGCGCGCTCGTAAAACAGGTTGGCCAACGGCACCTTTGCCGCCTTGGAAAGCGCCACATCGAGCGGAATATAAGAGCGGCACGCTAAATTAACTTCTTGCATTTTAAAGAGAAGAAATTTAATTAAACGCTGGTGGATGAAGACTCGGATCGCTTACGTCAAGTCCCAGCACAGCCAAACGGTGGAAAAGTGGCCCCAGCCCAACTTCCGAACGACGTGGTAACGGTTATGGAACAGGTCGCCGATCTTGACAGGATGGTAACCACCTGACAATGAAAGTAAAAAAGTTGATTACTTTGACTGAACACACAAAAAATACATACATGGTGTATATTGCAACAGAGTGGACCGTAAAGCAAAGATTCTAACAGTGAAAAGCACACACAAAATTAATTCTTATTTTAATAAACCAATATCCGCAAGGATATTTTTTAAAACCCGGTAAGAACGGAGTTTATGATATTTTTCACATTTTTCACTGGTTTTTTCCCATTTTTTCATATGAAAATATCTGATTTTTTCATATGAAAATATCTGATTTTTTCCCATTTTGTCATATGAAAATATCTGATATTTTCCCATTTTTTCATATGAAAATATCTGATTTTTTCCCATTTTTTCATATGAAAATATCTGATTTTTCCCATTTTTTCATATGAAAATATGTAATTTTTTCCCATTTTTTCATATGAAAATATGTAATTTTTTCCCATTTTGTGATTTAAAAATATCTGATTTTTTTCCATTTTGTCATATGAAAATATCTGATTTTTCCCATTTTGTCATATGAAAACATCTGATTTTTTCCCATTTTGTCATATGAAAACATCTGATTTTTTCCCCATTTTGTCATATGAAAACATCTGATTTTTTCCCATTTTGTCATATGAAAACATCTGATTTTTTCCCATTTTGTCATATGAAAACATCTGGTTTTTTCCCATTTTGTCATATGAAAATATCTGATTTTTTCCCATTTTGTCATATGAAAATATCTGATTTTTTTACATTTTTTTCATATGAAAATATCTGATTATTTCACATTTTTTTTCATATGAAAATATTTGATTATTTCACATTTTACCCAATATTTTGAAAAATAACCATTTCAAGAGCTATAGCAGTGCATCTCAAACCACAGGACGCGACCCACCTACAATTTTGAGAACGCAACAGGTAATTTTTTTTTTACAAAACTAGACCACAAATAGTGAATTTCAGCTTGCTTTTCTAAAAAAATTGTATGGTGTAAAATTTAACATCAATGTTTAAGAGAGCGCCTTAGGCGAATTTTTTTTTTATAATTTCTATATTTGCAGATAAGTTTTTTATTCGCGATTTACTTTGTTCAGATTTCAATTACAATCTCCAGGAAACCAAGAAATCGAATTCGATCGAACCAAAATCGAACGAGCCGTTGCCATGGTTACGACGAGAAAAGAACGACACCTGGAAAGTGTAATTCAAATCGGAACGAAGTAAATCGTGAATAAAATAATTATCAGCGTAAATAGCTGATATTTCTGTCAATCATGCACTCAAGTGAGGTCTGCTGAATAACTGGTAAGTTATTTTTAAACATAATATAAAATAAAATGTAACGTTTGAGCCTGTCAAGTGTTACCATGACAGAATCGACTTTGTTAAAATGGATTTTAAATTTTTACTTTTATAAAACCACCCCTTTGCAATTGCTCAAACTAAATCCGTAAAATCAACTTTAGGTAAGCAAAACGCGTTTACATACAGGACATTCCTGTTTAAAATGCTCTTTAACTCTGCATGGAAACTAGGTATTATTACTGTCAGTTTCGACAAATACGGACAGTACTACGGATCGTGTAAGGGCATTACTGATGTATTGACGTTCGATAATGGCGATTATCCGGATTTTCGGATAACTACTGTCAGTATGAAAATATTGACAATAATACTGACCGTGTAAGAGCGTTCGTCAGTTACTCTTTCAGTATTGCGCCAGCAGCCATAAGGGGACCCTACACGGGAATTATTAGTCAGTTTCGACTAATACGGATCGTGTAAGGGCAATACTAATGTATCGACGTTCGATAATGACGATTATCCAGATTCTCGGATAACTACTGTCAGTATGAAGATACTGACAATAATACTGACCGTTTAACGGCGTTCGTCAGTAAATCTGTCAGTATTGCGCCAGCAGCCATAGAAGACGGACGTGCCACATACGTTGAATTTCGTCGAAGAAATTCGTACGAGAACACATTTTCCGCTGTTTTTCTCAA